>QVIE01001911.1:0-27503 GCA_013387415.1 Panellus pusillus | reverse complement strand
TCGAACTTATGAGGAAAAAGGGCAGTTATATATATGAGTGGAGGAAGAACCTCAGGAGCGGGTTCGGTGCCGTTGTACTCGTGGGGGTCAAGGAGCGCCATAGCCCAGCTGATATCGGCCTTGCTGAGGCGGACTCCTAAGAAATCCTCGCCAAGACGGTTGCGGGAGAGGTAGAAGAGGTGGTCGAAGGTTCGGCGGCGGGATCGATGGTGATGCTGAACGAAGGTTGCGGCATGAAGAAGAAGACGCAGGGATATCGTTGCACATGTCGGGCCAGCCTTTTATAGGAAGGGCAGATGCAGATCTGATCTGACGCTGTCTGTGATAACGGAGTCGGCGCTTATATATATATCTTGACTCAGCAGGGCATTGGCCACCCTGGCTAGGTGTATTAAGAGATGTCGTCTTTGTTCACACAGTAACAGACAGGGAAACAGGATTACATTGGGACGGGGCCCGACTAAGCATTACAAACGATATTTTTACATGCGGACTTCTATATACAAGTCCGCGATCGACGCAATCCAGCAAAAACAAAGCAAAACGCACCGCGCCGTCAACCGCGCTTGCCCTTCCGACCACGACCGCGTCCCTCGAAGCGCCGCGAGCAGGTGGCTTGCCTCGTGCGGGCTGCTTGCCGCGGGCGCGCTTCGACTTGGGCGCCGCGGGATCCTCCTCCTCCTCTTCCTCCTCCTCCGGCTCGTCGTCCTTGGGAGCGGACCGTTTGCGTTTAGGGCGCGTACTCCGCTTCGCGTTCGGCAGAGAACGGGGGAGGCCGAAGTTGTTAAGGAACAACTGGTTCCTGCTGTACGCGCGGTCGTACACGTTCGCGATAAACGCGTCGTGGTTGATGACCTTCTCGCCGGGGATCAGGTCGCGGAGTTCCAGGAGGCGTTCCTCCTCGACGGTGAGCGGTGGGTCTTCGGAGCGGGCGGGTGCTCCTCCGGATTGACGGTGAAGGGAACGAGGACGCGGGGCAGCTGGAACATGCCGGCGGCGAGCTCCGACTGGTGCACGGTGCACATCTCGGTGAGCCGGTCGAGCAAAACCTTTGCGGAGGTGGCGTAGTGCGACCCGAAGTTGGGGTCGAGGCCTTGCGCAGCGGCAAGACGGGCGGGGTCGGGCGAGGACTCGAAGCCTCGAAGAGCCTCGAGGAGACGTTCGAGGGAGATGATGGCCATCTCGCGGGCGTACTGGTGTTGCCGGGCGGCGTTTTCGAGATTCTCGGCTGCGAGGTTGGCCTCCAAAGAGGCGCGAAGAATGGCTGGAGAAGAAAAGTTTAGAGAAATATATAAGTAACAAAAAAATATTGTTACGCACCTTCGGACCCGACGCTCGCAATGAGCTTCATCGACTCCGCCAACTGGGCAAGCATGCCCTCGACATCCCATGCGAGCACTTGTTCGCGCCCAAATCGGCGCATGTCAAGCAGCGGCGCGGCTGGCTCGGGGCGGGCAGGCAAACGCGGCGGTGAATAGTACACATGGTGCACTTGCCGAGTCGTGGCTGTGAAGGAAATGAGAGCGGGAACAAGATAAATAAAGAAAAACGACGCACGCGGGGGGGCTCGAGACGAGTAGCCTTGACCGCGCGGTGAAGGACGCCGATGTCGGCGAAAACGTCGGGGATGGGAGGGGCGTCGATCACCTTGTTGGCGTTGTCGCCACGGTGGATGGTCGGTACTTGAGCGGGGTTGGCGTGGGCGAGGCGGCGAGGGAGGCGTTTCCCTTTTGAACGGGTGGTGACGCCGACGGTCTCGACGACTGCGTTGTCGTCGTCCTCCTTCTCGCTTTCGCCGTCCTGGTCGTCGTCGCCGGCCTTGTCGTCGCCGTCGTCGTCCATCTGGTCGTCGCCGTCGTCGTCGTAGTCATCGTCGTCGTTCCCCTTTTCCACCTTTATCCTCATCCTGCGGGCGCTCGGTGTCAGAAACAAGCCTCGGGCGTCCGAGGGCGCTCATCAACGAGCATTTGGGCGTCGACGGGCGGGACAGAAAGCTGGCGTTTGGAGGACGATGCCTCCGGCGATTTGCGGTATGTGGGGCGCGGAGTGGGCCGCGAAATGACAGGGACGGGGCTAGAAAAGTGAGGAGTCAAATATTTATAAGTGAAATAAAGAAGAAAACGTACGGGGGAGGCGCGAAACGGCGCGATCGGCGTCTGGAGCGGCGGGAACAGGCGAAACCGGAGGCGTTGACGCAGGAGGCGACGGGAGAGGCTCCTCCGGGAACAGGCGGTGTGCGGGTCCGGCGTCCTGAGCGGGCGAAGCAGGCACGGACCCATCCTCGGACAGAGGCGGGAAGAAAAGCGGCGCTTGGGGCGCTCGGCCGCAATCTCCGTCAAGGAGAGCGGTTCGCGCTCGGGTACGACGGAGGGTGTGGGCACGGGTGAACCGAGAGGAGGCTAGAAAGAGGAAAGAAAGAAATATAAATAAAGGAAGAAAAGAGAAGAAAGAAAAACGCACCGAGGGCATGGGTGCGCTGAACGAATCAGCGTTTGGTTGCCCCTCAGGCACGGTCGCAGGCACGGTACTGGGGTGGAGGCCGACGCGACCTCGGGGGCAACCTCCGACGCGACCTCGGGTGCAGCTTCGGGCGCTGTTTCTGGCGCGGTTGTGGGCGCCGACTCGGGCGCGACTTCGGTCGCGACGGGCTCGTTTGGAGACGGACTAGGAAGAGGAGTTAGTAAAATAAAAAGAAAGAAAGAAAGGACGAGCGGGCGCACCGTTCGTTTGCGTTGGGGCGTTCGGGGAGGTTGCGCGCGGAGAGGACATGGCGGGAGGAAGAAAGAGAGGGATGCTTAATCAGCAGCCAAATCTATAAGTGTTGTGGCCCGGGCCCCTGGAAATGTATTGAGAAGGCCAAAATATATGTGCCGGCATTTACGACAGGGGCGAGGCGGTTTAGAAGCGGCGGGGATCCTCGATCAGTGGCAGTGATCGAAAATGGAGCCGCGCGGCGCTTCGCGGGACCAAAAGTGGTGGATCAATATCTATAACTGTCGACGGTGGGAAAGATGGCGGCGGTGGACGGGAACCGGCCAAAGCGCAATATGCGTCGGTACGGGGGCAGTCGATCAGCGCGAACAGGTGTTAGCGGGCGCTGCTGACGGTCAGCAGCTGTGTTTGGGGGACCCAACCGCGAAAATGCGTGGATAAAGATATAAGTCGGAAAAATGGCCAGGGGAGCTGCATAATGGGCACTTATGTTGAACGGATGACGCGAGTTGACGCGGACGTCAACATTTGTGTTTGGGGGAGATGATAAGCATGCAAATTTTCACAAACTTTATACAATTATAAAGTGCATGCAAGAGGGGACTTATATATAAAAATGTAAGGAACCCGTGCATCGAACCTGAAGGGGTCGGAGCCTTACTGGGGTGGTCGACCGTGAACGTAGCACGTATAAAGCGAAGGGTGGGAGCTGGGAACCAGGAGCTACCCTACACAAGAGGAGTTCTGCCGGCGATGAACACTTGTATTTATAAAAGGCTTCTATCGGTCCTGGCTGGTCCGAGGAGCTCAGTGCTGTGGTCTAAAGGACAAAACTATCGAGGCAGCTGGCACGACTAGTCTACGAGACGCTTGAGCGGGCGGGTCTACTAAAAGGCGGGGCTGGATGTTGGTAGTAGCTAAGGGCCATTGAACCAGTACTTCGGGTCTGGGCGGATCGACAGGACCCATCAAAACCGTTCCGCAGCACGTCGTCATGAAACCAGATCAGATGGGAGTAGGGCATTGATGGCTTGATAGAAGCTCCGGAGTGATGGGACTGTTAGGTTCCTGAAACTGAGTAAAATATACAAGTGGGTCTCTAGGAGGGAGAAGGGAAAAGGGGAGCAGAGTGAGGGCGGAATTGAAGGGGATCGTACACAGGATAACTGTAGAAGGAAATGGCGGTCGAGGAGGACAGGAGAGCAGACCAGGGCAAGGGCAGTAACCCTGCCATGTGCTAGCCTGATCTTGGCGGTAACAAACCACATGGTGGTCCGGTGGAAGCGCTACCATGGTCAGACAGTATGACCAAGGTTTTGAAAACGAAAGGATGCTATTGGGTGGCTCGGAGAAATCGGACTGCGAAGTATCGGGTTATATATCTAAGTGGGATTACTAATACCTGGACTGAAAATGTATATAAAGACGCTCGTACCTACCTGTAAAACTAGACACGTTTGGGGTACTAGTAAGGGCGCAGCTTATACAAGCACGTCTGCAATATTATTCCTTATTTGGCTCATCTTTATCGCCCTGGGAGCAATCTCAGTGATCTGGTTGTTTGATTGGATATTCCTCGGAGTTGGAATCGGTCTGGGAATTGGATTGCGGCTACGGATACGGACTTAGGAATCGGATTGGACTCGGAAAGGATAATTTGGACGGGTTCGGGGTCTGGAAAGACTTAGTTCGGGCAGATTAACAGAATCAAAGTTATAAATTCACCTACGTAGCCCACATATCCCCACTAAATAGTGGGGACGCATGGGGGTGGTGTCCCTTCTAAGTAGAAGGGAAAGGAGCGGTTTCCCTATGCTGCAATAAATCTGCGGATAAATGCTGCCACAAAGTGGATAAACCTACAGTATATATACCAAGGCCTCTCTGTGCTGCAATAAAGTCAATAAAAAGCTCAGTGGTTCACGTGAAGTGATAAGACCATCAAAACCACGTGCATATTACATAGGGACAAAGTCATATGATACAAATTTGGAGATACTCCAGGCGCTACTCTTCAAGACGACCGCCCCGTTCCTCGCTGTCAATACCGAGCCCCGTCAGCTGGTATAGCATCTCCGAAACCTCCTCGTCGTGCGCGTCATCACCCTCGTCATCGTCGCCCTCATCATCATCGCCAATAGTCTCGTCTGCGGGAGGCGGAACACTGACAGGCATGGTGGCGCCGTCCATGTTCTCCATTGCGACATCCTGCATGTTGACGTCGACGGTGGTGCTGCTGACGTGGGTCACTGCAATCCCCGGCACCAGCGATGCTGTGCAGCGAACCCCGTGCTGCCTTTGAAGGTCCCGAAAGCGTTGCATATGCATGGCTTCAAATCGCCCGCGGCGCTGTCGGTATTCACCGACGTGGAAGGCCAGTATGCGGTCCTCCTCCACCTGCCGCTCTGACTTGCTATCCTTCACCCGTAGTGCAGCCTCGCATTTGAGAAGGAAGAGACGCTCGTCGTGCATCCATGTCACGAAGCGGCGGATTTCGATGTCCAGACGCTCGATTTCCTCGTGCGCGCGCTCGATCCGGAAGTAGCGGTTCATGACAGTGCGAAAGGCGGGGCGTGACCAGCGCTGGCCTTGGACATCGTGGGCACTATGGCGAAGAAGGTCGAAGTCCGCGATAAACGCGTACTCTAGCACCTGCTCAATGGTGAGCGGGCCTTTGGGTGGGACGACCTCCTTTGCCGCCGCGTTGTACTTGTCTACGGCTGTTCGTACAGCCTTGGAGCGTGCTTGCAGGGACTTCGCAATATGTGTACGCATCTTATACCCTGTAAATTGTTAGTCGTGAATTGCAATATAAGTTTTATGACTCACCGGTGCCCGACTGATTCATTTTCGTCAACTCAAAGAGGCGCTCCACCACTAGCAGCTCCAGGCGGTCGAGCGCCTGCAAATAGCGCAGAGTCTTTGCCTCCTTCTGCGCCTCGATGTACCGGGGATTGTCCGCCGTCCATCGCTCAACAATCCCTAGCTCCAACTCCAGCCCTTCCACGACGGCGGCCGTGCGCTCTAGCTTCTCCTCCGCATGCCTCAAATCGATCTCCGCCTTTGTGCGACCCTGTGTGTAAGCGCTGTCGCCACCTCTGGACCGACGCGCAGCTGCACGGCACTCTGCCGCCTTTGATCTAGAGTCGTCGTCAGTATGTGCTGGGGCAAGATCCATACCGCGACTTACTTGAGGTTGGCTAGCTTCTCAAGGCTCACTACGTAGCGCGTCTCGGCTGTCTCGGCCACCGTCTTCGACGTCTTCAACAAATCGGACAAATATTGCTTCTCCTCGGCCAGCGCCTCGTGGAATTCCGCACCGTCGAGCACCTCCTCTTGCAGCATGAGCTGTCGAACAATGGGTTCGTCGTCGATGATTTTGAGTGCTTGGGTGTAGTTGGAGCAAAGAAATTTACCTAGGTATATAACGGTCAGAGATAGAGTCTAGGGAATAGCAAAGACGTACTGAGAGACGCATAAGTATCAAAATCGTCCATATGCTTGAGGAACGAAGTGATTTCCTGCTGGCGATGGAAGCGACTTGCACGGCGGCAGCAGCCAGCAAGACCGTTGGTACGTGAAAAGGCCCGCTCACAGCCCTCCAAGTCCTCGATCCCCAGGCCTTTGACATACAGGGCGAGGAAGCAAACCTGGCACAATCGGTTGTGCGCATGGCCGTGAAATGCTCCGACGAGGCAGCGCACGTTTGCGTCCTTCGCCTTGGGCCCAACTCGCTGTTCTCAAGCGTAATCTCGAAGTGGCACCCGATGTCGTATCCGATCGCGAAGTTGTCGGGAAGATGTTCCAAGAGGTACTCGATGATGGCAAGGGGGTACTTGGAGCTGAGATTTCGATCAGTTGTAATACAAGGAGGGGGAACAGGGAAGTGACTTACAGCTCTCCGCTTCGCACCATATCTACCAGCACAAGGGCGAAACCATGTCGACAAAGACAGAGGAAGACCCCCGTCTCGTCAAATATTCCCCACATCTTCGCCGTTACGTCGTTCAGCATGTTCTTCCACTTCTCCTTGCACAGGTTGTCCTTGCCCTATGCCGCCATTCAATTCGAATATGCACTGGATAGTTAACTTGTACTCACATTGTAGTCGGAGGGCAGAATGTCGGCCAACCGCCGCTTCGCCCATTTGTCCACCTTCTCTCGAGAGAGATAGTACCCGTCGCTGGCGTCCCGCATGTCCGTTCGATCGCTGGCTTTGCCGGGGCCGTCTCCATCGTCTAGTTTGCGCCGGAGGACTCTCTTCAGCGAGTCGTTGCCGTCCATGGTGACGAGCATGCTGAAGATCATGTCGTCTTCGCCCTCAAGTGTGTAGGTGCATGCTGGGCAGCATTTCTTCATGCGCCAGCCAGGAGAGTCGCGGCCGAGGTGCTTGAGGACCCTTTGGTCGATGCTACGTCGAAGATCCAGATAGAGATCGTACGCAATGGAGAATTGCTGGAATAAGTAAGACCGAAGCGGGACCTGGAGCTGAAGATTAGAAACGTCTGGCAAGGGGCCGAAATTTGGATCACCGACCCCGTGGAGATCACATAAGGTTTTGATGAATGCGTGAATCGAGAGCTGGGGACACCGTGCATGCGCAACACGATAGAAGTCGAGGACACGAGCAGCAATCGCGACCGTCGGCTTCCACGGTGCGCATGGTACAAGTCCCAATCGGAGTAATGCGGATGCGTAGCCCCCACACCCAATGGGTAGCACAACTTCCTCCCCTCGCGACTCTGCAGAATGTCAGGCATCAGCCAGCAGTGCTTGAATAAGGGCACATACCGTACATGTCCACAATGAGGACATTGAAAACCTCCGGGTCGTCCTTTTCCTCCTGCGTCGGCTCCGGAATGAGCTCCCCAGCGGTGTATCTGGCATACGCATCGACCATGTACGGCATCTGAGCGAGGAACGCTTGCGTACGCCGTAGCGTACGGTCACGACGTGTCCGGCAGTCTTTTCGCCGCGTACTGAAAGCTGTGAGCAGTGATAAAAACGAGCATATGGGATGGGCATACCCTGTTCGCTGTGTTTCATCGATATCATCCTCCAAAGACGGATCTCCCCCCACCTCGCCTCCCGCATGGCTGAGCTGGGCCTGCACGCTTCCGTCCAGGATGTCGCTCATGGTGCGGATGCCCTCACGAGCCAAGAGGTCGCCCGGGTCGAAGTCGTCGTCATCGAACAAGCCCTGCATTACTTCAACGTTTCGCCGGTGGGTCTCAGGCATGTCTAAGCAAGGAAGAGAGCAAATTGTTAGCAGAACTGCACATATTGAAGCGGTAACGTACCCTCCCACTCTTCCTGGCGTGCTTGGGCAGCCTCCTGCTCGTATTGTTCAATCCCTCGGGGTCCCAGCCTTAGGCGCTTCACCAGAGCAGGAGTATACGCGTTTGGAGGCGGTTCCGCGCTCCCAGTCAAATTCCACTTTCGTCTCTTGGCCTTGGATCTCTTGTTCATAGCCGATGTCGGATAGAGGCGCGAGTAGTGCCGGCCAAGGGAGAGTGCAAAGAGGGAGCTCGGTGAGGGAGGTCAGCCGCCAGCTCGAACAAACAAGTCCTGCGATCCAGTGACTTGCAGTCCAGTGACTTGCAGTCCAGTGATCAACTTGCGATCCAGTGTGACCTGACCGTGACTGTTGGCGTCTCTTGTCCACAACGCGACCGCTCCTTGTGAGAGATGCTAGGTAGGCCTTTTTTTCCTTCCTTTTTTTTTCCGAAGGGATCCGACCTTGGAACCCGGGCTGGCCTGCAAAGAGATCCCTCAGTGGAACTTGGCGCAGGCTTTATTTTTTTACATCCTTCACAACCTTTACTAACCTCCTTCGATGCCAGGCTTCAATCCACTTCCGCGGCGTCGCCTTCGCTCTAACAAAGAATATTCCCCCTTCGATTTGGCTCTGGGGCTCGCAATCGAGGCCCCAGCCTTTTTCGACTCAGAGCAATGCGTCAAGGAATGCCTGCAGCGACAAGAGGAATCCAGCGACTGGTACGACCCCGAGGAGATTGTTATTCCAGGCTGCTTTGAGCTCAATGGTGCGTCACTAGCGTTTTTTTTCTAGGCTCATATCTGACCCACCAGCAGATACCGTGACCGCGGGCACACCAGAGGCGGTCATCTCAGCAGCAAACTCAAGTCCCCCGAACACACCTCCCAACCCATATTCCGAACGCCTTAAGAACGAAGCGATTTCGGCAGCCGAGCGTCGCAAGCTCAAGTCAAAAGCCAAACGCTTCCTCTCTCGCCACCAGCTCTCTTCAGCAGCCAGCCCAGAGCCGAGCGCAGACCCCACATCCCGTACGCTACCGGCCACCATGCACGACAAGATCAAATCAAAGTTGAAACGCGACCGCGACCGCGCCAAAGCAGCCTCCGCAGCGGCAGATCCCAAGCACAAGGCAGTCCATCTGAAGCGTGCCCAACAAGCGCTGGGGGCTGCTTTGCACGTCAGCAAGGACGCTGCGGATCTACCGCACTCCGAACGAGGCTGGATTGGCAAACGTACAGCGCGTTTTGACCCCGATGATGAGCTTGCACCGCCGGAAATTGGCGAGACGGATATGGGCCCCATGCCAGCGCAGGAACAGGTCGACAAGCTCGTCGGCCAACCCAACTTCAAATATGTTCCCTGGCTTGGACGGTAAGCCATTCTCAATAAATCAATTCCGAAGCTCAATCTTCTGCAGATTGAGCGTCCCTGTGGTCGATTCGAAACAGCGTCTCATTGTCCTGCTAGGCGGGCGCCCAAGGGACATCGCTGGCTGGAAGACAGTTACAGACGGAGCCGCTCAGCTCATGGAGGATGCGATGCAGCGCGTCAGCGTTACCGCGGAAGACCATCATCATCGGCGGGCCCAGGAGCCCTTTATCGCTATCTCTCGTGGAACATCGTTTGGGGGCGGCCAACAGGTACGTCAAATGAGCCTCAATCTATACACAGTACTGAGTTCAAGCGCAGTATCCGGGTGAGCTCTACAGCAACGTCAAAAACAAAGAGGTGACAGACAAGCTCATGGCGCACAATCATTTCATTCGTATCGTAAACTTCACTATGCGTAAGCCTCTCAACTCTTTATAGATGCTGCTGACTCCCATTCAGTGCTCATGTCGATCTATGCACCACGGCTCCTCGCCCGATATCAGGAAAACAAGAAGAAGCTCCTCAGCTGGAGGAAACTGCGGTGGAACTTCGAGCGTAGCGGCTACGCGGCCTGCACCTTCAATCTCATGCGCGCTGTAACAACAGCCCATGTTGACTTTGCGAATCTGGCTTCAGGATGGTGCCCAGTCACCGCCCTTGGGAAGTTCGACCCTGATCACGGGGGCATCTTATTCTTTGGGAACTTCGCCTCGTCATCCGCTTCCCACCTGGCTGCACCATCTTCATTCCTTCGGCCATTGTTACCCACTCAAACACCCCCATTCGTCCCCACGAAACTCGACACTCCTTCACTCAATACACTGCAGGCGCCCTCTTCCGGTGGGTAGCGAACGGGGACATGACGGACAAGATGTTTGCCAGCGTAGCAAGTTCGGAGCGCCAAGCTGAGATGAAGCGCGAGGCAGAGAGTCGGTGGGAGGATGGACTTGCGCATTTTATGACATTGGACGAATTGAAAGCTATGTGTCGTGCGGGAGCAGTGTGATCTAGTGCTAGGGTACATGTAGTGCTGGTTGGAATACAATGGAGCTTGATACCACTTTGCGGTGCGAAGAGACGAGGAGTCAAGTTCTCCATTGCTGACCTACCACGGACGCTTGCTGACCTACCACGGACGATCGCTGACCTACCACGAATGATTGCTGACCTACCACGCCGCGAACCCAACGGACTTTTTTTTTCATAGTCAAACAACGACGCTGGGCACATATTCTTATACCCCAGTCTAATAGATACCCTTCAGTAGAGCTAATTGAATTTTCTCATGTTTCTGGGATTTTTTGTGGTTGAGTTTTGGCGCAGACAGATTCGGTCCCAAGTCCTATTATAGATCCCTAGTGTAACTCTACCCTCGACCACGAACATTCCTCACCTTTTTGTCTCAACGCCTACAAATCTGCCTCAATCCACTCTTTCTCTGTACTTCTCGGTCTGCCCTTCCATCTTCCACGCAAAACCAGCCACTCATGTCGGAAGGACAGAATAATGGCCAAGCGCCAAAATCCTCAAGCGCAACAACTGGCCCAGCAGCGCTACCGTGAACGGTGTGTACACAACTTAGTGCCTTCATTGTATGGCTCACTCAGCTGCCAGACATCGCGAGGATTTGCGGACAAAATGGCGGGCCCAAGCCGCCACACGCCGTGCACGTCTAAAGGCTTCACCCAACGCCGCTGCGCAAGTTCAATCGGCCAGCTATGCGGCATCATACAGAGCCATTAACCGCGAGAGTCTGGCACGCAAGGAAATGCTCCGTCGCTGCCGGTGCGCCACTCTACCCTCTGTCAGCTCTAGCTAATTTAATTCACATATACAGAGCATCTATCGAAAAGAACG
Organism: Panellus pusillus; assembly: GCA_013387415.1. Classification (NCBI taxonomy): domain Eukaryota; kingdom Fungi; phylum Basidiomycota; class Agaricomycetes; order Agaricales; family Mycenaceae; genus Panellus; species Panellus pusillus. The sequence goes on along the minus strand of QVIE01001911.1, from coordinate 16,285 downwards.
GCTACAGTGTATGGCTCGCCTCCTGGCTTGTCCGTAATCCTGGTCAAGAACCCCCCATTGCCAATCCCAACTCTGCTGAAGCAGACGCAGCCGAAGTTTTGGAAGAGGGGCTGTTGCGAGAACTCTCAGAGCCACGGGAGCCGGAGCGCACTGTGCCCAGCGTGCGTCGCAAGAATCGCTCACCAGAGCGCGTTGCGCCCAGCGTGCGTCGCAAGAATCGCTCACCAGAGCGCGTTGCGCCCAGCGTGCGTCACAAGAATCGCTCGCTGGAGCAGCTGCCCAGCATGCGCCGCAGGAAGCTCTCTCCACGAGACGCTTTGGAGCTGGAGCAGGCAGAGCGACCTGTTGAGGAGCAGCTGCCCAGCACGCGCCGCAAGAAGCGCTCCATACTGCAGACATATTTGGTAAATATTGAGCGTGAGAAGCGGGAGGCGGCGGAGGCAGAGGCAGCGGCGGAAGCGGCGGCGGAGGCAGAGACGGCTCGCTATCACTTGGATCAGCGCAGCGAATTCTTTGACCGAAACGATTACGTCCCCCGCCCAAGGCAGCAGCCGTACTGGAGCCGCGGCCAGATGCGTTGGTGCTGAGCAATGTTAATATAACAAGAGCTATTTACTGATTATTTCTTGAGGTTAAATGCCCGGAGACGAACAGTTGTCGCACAAGCTCACGGCCTGCAATTTGTGGCGCAGGTAACTGTCCGGCCCAGGTACTTGCCGCACTCTTTTCCGAGGATGTCGCTGGTTACATTGCCTCGTGCAGCGGCTCTGTGACTCTGCAATCTAGATCCTGCCTTGTTTGCCTTGCGTTCGTAGGTGAGCATCGAGCTTCGATGTTCCATGGAATCTGTAGACTAATAAAGGACCAGACACTGGGCGATCATCACCTCTCTCCCTCATGCAGCTCCCAGCGCCCGCCGTCTACACCACTGTCCCTCCGGTCCCGCCCAAGAAAATCTGCACCCCCCTCTTCTTCCCATCGCCCGGCCATCCCACAGACGGCACTTACAATCATTACTTCCTGGTCGGTGTCGGACATAACCCCGGCATCTACACCGCAGCGTAAGTCCTCTCTCACTGCTATATGTTTGTCCCTGGCTGAGTCGTTTCAGCTCTGTTGCTAACGAGCAAACGGACAACTTCCCCGGGCAGCAGCAGCGCGTCTGCTACCATTGGTTCGGCGAGGGCGGGGTAGAGGCAGCATGGCGCTCAATGTGCTTGGGCTATCACTATCCCGCTTGCCCACCTGGTACCCTGCCTCGCGGGTTCACCGCTCCCACAGCCCATCCCGTTTCGAAGACCGCTCCAGCTCCCGTCACAGCCCCCGAATTGCCTCCGCCTGCCGCCTCCCAGCTCCCCACCGAGCTCTTTGTGGCTTCCCAACCCGCGGATGATGACTCTGGTGACGAGCTCCTATACGACGAACCGTATGATGGCCCCGAAGGCGGGGAACCGGACCCGGACTACGCCAGGTTGGCCTTTGCTGAGGCGTGCTATACCGCGGAAGCGACTGTGCTTCTTGGCAGCGACGACGAGGACAAGGACGAGTACAAGGGTGTTATGCTCTTCGCTGCGAAGGGCGTCCCCAACCTGCTCTTCACCTCTCATGCCGTTGCCTTCGACGCCGCATTGACCCGCGGTATCAAGCACCCCTGTGTCGTCTCATCCGCGGTGAACCACAAGGACCTCCTCGAGATCTCCAGGATGTAGAGCGGTGGGCGGGGTGCTTTTTTGATTTGTTATACTTGCTGCTGTCTCGAACAATTGTCGTACGAAAAAAATGTGTAGTATATATGCCGTGAACTATTCTATCTGGTCTAGTACGAGTTCAAAAAATGTGAAATGGTTCCATCGCGCCTCCGAAGAATCTTCAAGTGTTTGTTTTGTATTTGTCATCATGTAATGTCTTTTGGGACCCACCATGTCCCTGGTCGTACATGACCCTCCTCGCATCCTCACCCCTCATGCAACCTCTTTGCCCATACAAACAGATCTTTTTACGTTGTACCGCGCGGGACACGCGGAAGATCCAGCAAAGCGGCAAATCCTGCGGCAAATCTTGTGGCGGCCGTGTCAAACAAGAATCCGATTTTTTAGCCCTAGCAATGGCGGCGATCTCGAGCGCCTACATTGTTGTGCTCTCTGGGGGCATATCCTCGAATTATGCAAGTGGAACATCTCTTCTGGAGCAGGGAGCTGCGGCTCTTCTTTTTTTTCAATTCTCGGTGTTTCCTGCAACATTCACCGCAACGTACTCTTTTTGTCAATTCTCGGTGTTTCCTGCAACATTCACCGCAACGTACGTACCATACGTTGATAACTACTCGGCAGCCACTGAATACGATTTTAGACGACGATTTGGCTTTTGCCTGGATCTGAAGACGGCGGAAATCTCGAAGTGTGTTGCTCTATGCTCCTTTATTATCGGTATTCACCACAGAATCTAGACTCTAGTTCTGCTCGCTCTTACGTCGCAAACGTTTTGGAGAGGCGCCACCCGCTGTATTACCTTTCAAACATGTTTGGTTGAATCCGCCCGTTGCTCTTCGAGCTCGTACCACTACCACAGCCCTCCTTTCCAGGTAAGTATTCTTCAATTCAACCCGCGCGCCCCCAGCACTGAAAACCATACCTGCAGATTCTAGTTTTTGTTCTCAAAATGGCCGCCGAGGCAGACGTCGTCCAGCCCGCCTCCACCACCAGTTCTCAAAGCACACCCCTCGCTTCCACGCCTCCCTTGATCCAGCCCTCTACCACCACTACCAATCAAAGCGCGCTCCTTATACCTGCGCCGCCTATCAGCGACCAAAACGCGGCCCCCGTCGCACTCACTGCCAATGTCCAAGATGCCCCTCTGGCGCCCGCACCTCTTGTCGTACAGCCTTCCTCCACCCCCAATGTCCAGCCCTCGTCTACCACCACAACAACGGACGTCCGCAGTGCCCAGTCGTCCACCGCCACAGCAGCAGACGACATTCGTGACTTGACCTGGCTGGAGCCTCCCCCACCACCCATGCGCAGCGCCATCCTGAGCGCCCTGTCATCCCCTCTCGGGAGCGCTTCCGCAAGAAGAAGAACGGAGCGGCACTCACCCGCATTCAGCGCCAGATGAAGGCCAAGCAGGCTCAGTCCATCGCAGACGACGTTCGCGACATCCGTAAAGGCATCGAGGCCATGCTTCCTGAGCTCTCCGCTCGTCATTCCCTTTCGGAGAAGGAGATTCGCCGGCGCATCTATCACGGCGCAGGCTTGAAGACGAATCGCAAGGTGAACTCATACAATGCCAAAGTGCGCTGTGTGATGAATACGCTAAACGACGGTTCGTATTTCCAATACTCAATTCCTGAATCTCTTTAACATGTGCTTGCTTGCAGGACTCCCGTTCGGAACGCGCTATTCCTTGGCTGAAGCAAAGGAGCGTATTCGCGACGACCCTTCCCTTTTGGAAGACATCGATCCTATTGTGCTCGAGAAGACGATCGAAGCGATGGAAAACGAACGCAAGGTGAAGCGGACCGGCATCCGGGGTGATAACGTCGTCTCCGCCTTGGATGTCAACCATACTCTCGATTGGTTTCAAGAGCAGGTATGTCTGACGCAAACGCCCATGCAGAGCCTGCTGCTGACCATTGGCTGGTAGATGGATCGGTTGGCAGAGCGCACCGGTATCATTGGCTTCGCCTACTTCGCCCCTACCGACTACCACGACATCGGCTCAGCGAGAACGCTCCAGTCGCACGGCGCGTTGCGTTTTGTGAATGATATGCTCAAGCGCGAGCCGCGGCGTGTTGGCTCCATGTATGAGCTTTGGTGCCTCGAGCGAGGGAGTGGTATGTGTCGTTTCTAACAAGCCTCATAAGCAGCCGCTGACTTGGGGGTTATTTCCCCTTCCAGGTTCAATACAGGCGCCGGGGCTTGACCAGATGCGGGTTGAATGTACTGCCATGCTGAAGGACGGCCTCGGTAAGTCGTCATCACAGCGCACTATCAAAACATGCTGACACTATCGTAGTCCAAGTCACCGGCCGTACCAACACAGCCATGAATTGGGAAAACTATGTGCAGGCCATGGTGTATGGCAAGCGTGTCGGTATCGTCGACTGGCCGGAGGGCGTCCCATTCAAGCGTCTGTCGCTGCAGACTGTTGCCGCCGATGTGCGCAAGATTTACAAGGCACTACGGGAGGGCGCCTGCAAGTGGAAGATCCTCAGTGCTACTGAGCAGGAGGAGCACGAAGACCGCTTCAAGGTGCTTGTCAAGGATGGCCTAGCGGCGCGTCCGAAGCAGCGCAAGACTCGTTCAGATGTGGGCAAGCGCCACAAACGACGGGGTGGCCGCCGTGGTGAGGACTCCGACAGCGGCAGCGACGATGGCTCCGACGACGATGAGAATGGTGACGGAAACGCAGGTGCCGACGGGGTGCCGATGACGGCCATGGGGCAGGCAAGGCCTCGAAGAAACGTGCCGCATCGTCGAAGGCCGCGAGATCGAAGCGTGCCCCCAGCTCGAGGAAGAAAACCCTGTCGTACAAGGCTGCCAACCCCCCTTGGAGAGTGACAGCGAGGACGAGGGCGGGGATGGGGACTGGGATGGTGAGAGGGATAAGGACAGCGACGAGGACGAGGACGAGGACGAGGACGAGGCTGAGGACGGGCAGGGTCAGACCGGTCGAGAGGGTGCGGGGTTGAGCAAGGCTGCGGCGTCGAAGCCTGCAGCCAAGACCAAGAAGCGGCCGGCGACATCCAAGGCCGCATCACTGAAGAAAGCCGCGTCGTCCAAGGCCGTTTCGTCGTCTCATGCGGTGGCGAAGAAGAAGAAGACCTCGTCTTCATCCTCGGCCCCCAAGTCTGCGCCCAAGAAGTCCTTGCCGAGGAGGAGGAGCACGGCGGAGTGCGCGGCCAGCAGGGAAAGGATGCAGCGACGTACAGCCCGCTTTCTAGCGGAGATCAATGCCAACGCCAGCGCCAGCGAGGAAGAGCCTGCGGCTCACAAGCGCCAGCGTCCTGCGTCCACTCTCGACGACGAGGACGAGGACGAGGACGAACCTGCAAATGTGAAGAAACGCAAGATCGGGGGCGCTGAGGCGCCGACGACCGAGAAGGAGAAGGAAAATGTACCTCCTGCCCGAGCCCGCCCGAGGCCCGCATATCATGGCGCCGCTGAGCCTGGCGCACGCCCCAACACTGTGCGGGGCCGTGCTGGTGGACCTCCAGGTGTGCGGGATGTGTGATGTGGGGATGCTCGCTTTCTTGTCTGTCCGTCTTGTCACTTCTTGCTCTTCGCCGCTGCTGTCTACGCTATCCAATGTTTGTATATCCTGCCTCTGCCTGTGTTCAATATGCCATGTAATTGCTTATCTTGAATGTACACATACTGCCTTTTGCGAGCGATTTCCTCTTTTGGATGCAATCACTCACCAGTGATCAGATCAGACGTCAGATCACATTATACGACTTCACACAACACTGAGCTTTTTATTGAGTTTATGGCAGCATAGAGAGGCCTTAATATACACAGTAGGTTTATCAACTTTGTTGCAGCATAGAGAGGCCTTGGTATATATACTGTAGGTTTATCAACTTTGTGGCAGCATTTATCCGCAGATTTATTGCAGCATAGGGAAACCGCTCCTTTCCCTTCTACTTAGAAGGGACACCACCCCCATGCGTCCTCACTATTTAGTGGGGATATGTGGGCTACGTAGGTGCTGTTAGCTAAGAAATTCTGAGTAGGCAGAAATGTTCATAGGAATGCTATACATGCATCTAGGCTCTCAGAAGTTGATTTGAAAATGAAAAACTTGAACAACACTACGAATTTTTCGCTTCCTTGCAGTATGATTTTTTCTGTCTACCTGATCTGTTGAAAAGATGCGGCACACAGTCACATTGTAAAATTGAGTTATTGTAATTTGTGATGTGGATGTGAAAATCAGGCAGCTGCGTAAAACAACCAGGGATGGACCAGCAGACTGCAATAAATTCCAGTGAAAAAGGATGAATCTTGTGGCAGCAGGACAGGAGGTCGGTCGGTGATTGCCAATGGCAATAATGCCAAACTAATAGTACACAACACTACACAATGCTTAGGGCTCAGCCACCAATGGTTGCCAAAATGTAGTGGTAGCCAGTAGTGTTGCCGTGACTCGGCTCGGCTCCGACTAGCCGTCGAGCCGAGCCGAAAATTAGCCGAGCCGAGCCAGCCGTTGACACGGCGGCTTTAGCGGCTCGGCTCACGGCTAAGCCACAGCTAGCCGAGGCTCTATTCGGCTCATAGCCTTAGCAACCCGTAACCATCAGAATTAATAAAAACCTTTCAAAATAGATTTTAATCTCCGTTTCAGCGGCCCTGCACGTGAGGAGCGGAGCTGACCGGAGCCGCGGCTCGAGCCGTGGCTATTTTAGTATAAATGGCTCGGCTCGGCTTTTTGATGTGATGGCTCTGGAGCCATCAAAAGCCGAGCCGAGCCAGCCGTAGCCGAGTCACGGCAACACTAGTAGCCAGTGGCCAGGCATTGTCAATACCCGTGCTGATCAAAGTTGGGATCAAAATAGACAACAAATAACGACAAGTTCAATCTGATCGCAAAGGTATGACGGTCCAAATGCACATTTATTCGGCCGCAACTTTTTTTTTCATGCCGCAACTTTTTTGCGTGATTTGACCATAATGCCGCAGCTTTTGAGTCTTCTCAGCTGTTCAAAAAAAGTTGCGGACAAACACGCCTGCCGCAAGTTTTTTTTCAAGTGCCGCAAGTTTTTTTTAATGCCGCAAGTTTTTTTTCAAGTGCCGCAAGTTTTTTTTACAAGTGCCGCAATTTTTTTTTTCAAGTACCGCAAGTTTTTTTCTTTTCAAGTGCCGCAATACAAGCGAGTCCAGGATCAGACTGAAGTAAGTCAATGTTCGACGGCAGAAACTTTCAGCTCTGTCGTGAATCCATCAATAAATGGAGCGCGCAAATCGTCTCCTCATTTGAGCAGGAAGATCGGATTCGATACCGAATTGAGGCTCGGATGCCATTAGTACTGAGTGTATCAAATATATACAAGAGTAGGGGAACTCGAAGTCCACTGGTTGAGGGTAGAACTCGATATCTGACGAAATAAGAGGGAACTCAATGCCCATCAAGAAGAGAACTTGATGCCCAAAGATCAAGGGAACTCGATGCTCTAAGAGGGAACTCAATTCTCATGAAGAGGAGGGGATTCAATGCCCGTGGATGGTAATGGAGGAACTCAATGCCCAAATTACAGACGATTCGAAGCTGCGGGTTTGAAACGAACTTGGAGCCCAATGCCAACTGGGAGTACCAAGGTCTGAACTAATGATTTCGTAGAGCGTTGATGTAGACAAGAGACTCACCGGGATTGTATATTGCTTGAAGGGCTCTGTCAAGCGTGGGAGCATTGTGGTTACACAGGAGCTGGAGGTGAGCATCGTGTTCGATGAACCCGTCGCAGGGTCAAATGCGGGGCCAGAAAAAGTCGGGCTGCCGGAGCAGTCGTCAACACTGAGTTAGCGTCTTGTACAACGTCTGATGCCACGCCATGACGATGGGGTGGTGTATATGGCCCTGTCGCTACCAATACCATGCCAGAAGAAGGGGTGGGGCTGGGTTCACGCTTGGCCCATTCCTCCAGTTCCCAGCGTGAGGAGAGTGACACATAGTCGGAATTGGCCATGAGCATGGCCTTGTTGGCCGTCACGTAGGCCTTTAAGTGGGCCCGCAGATCGTTAACGCTACCGGCGCGATTGAAATGTAAAGTAGATATCCGCCGCCGCGATGAGCCCAGTTTTGTTTGGACTAGACACAGTTTTTGTGAACACGGTGGTATGCGTGCTCCTGACCCATGGAAGAAACCATAAACCACTATACTGAACCTGGCAGTGCATGTAATAGAATGATTCTACCCAAATGCAACTAACCAAACACGAGCTAGTGGCGAGTGATTTCAAAAGATCAAGACGAGGATAAGTCCCTAGTACAGGGCCTTGAAAAGGTTGTAGGGAAAGGATATAGAACGATGCAGAGGTGCACAGAGCAGGTGTTCCGAACGAATCCACGATGGGAAGGGTCCCAAGGTGGGTGTTCCAGTGCCTTGGGTGGAAGAAACCGATTGGAAGCACCAATGGAATCGCTTCCTAGGCAATGAGAGATACAAAGCTTCACAGCTATAACACAAAGAGTGTGGGTAGGGCGATCCGAAGATCATTCCAATAGAAATACAACTGGGACAAGGTCCACAGTGGGGTTCTGCAAGCTTTCGGGGTTCGATTTATAGCTTCTCAGCTGTAGTGCGTTCAAATATACGAGGGGAGCACTGGAGCAAAGGGCTCGACAGCAATTGTAAGACTGAAAGTCTTGGGAAGGCAATAGAAACCAGGTTTCCGACGCTGAATGCGTTCGGAAGGGTATAACAACGTCCCAAACGACGTGACCAATACAACATGGATTTGTATGATTTGTTCCCAGGTCCCTTTCTATATTTCCCGAGTGCCGTTCGATAGTTCCAATGCAACACTTCCGTGGAAGCGACTAATACAACATGGATTTGTAAAACTCGGACCATTCCAACACTTATCACACCAAATATTCAATAGAGCATGTTTAAAGCTTTCAATAACCACTGTTCCCATCCACAGTGCGCAGTAGAAAGCCCCAAGTACCCCTGGTCGCATACCCTAGGGCATACTAGTGATGGGGGTACCTGTGCTAACGACCACAGCACTCTACCTTACTTATATACATATTCAGAAATCTAAAAATAAGTACATTGGAGCGTTTCCCATCAAAAAGTCCGTCGGACCGCATCAGATTTAGTCGGAATTAGGTATTGAAGTGTTCCCATTGGCTAGGGTCTTGATCGCACCATTATTATGTGCTTGGAATGTCTTGGCATGTCTTGGCATGCTAAACTTCGCATTGGAAGTTGTTCCTTGTGTTGTAGAAGCATCTCCCTTGTGCTAGCACTCCAGTACTGTGAAGTACTAGACTGTAGCTACCAGGAGATACCCATATTGAGTAGCTTCCCATGTCAAATTGGCTTGATCCAGCCACAGAACCCAACATCGGTAGTGATGTTCAGGGCCGGGCCCGGCCTGAAAGCCGGGGCTTGGGCCCGGCCTGAGCCGGCTTGGGCTTCGGAAATTTGAAGCCCGAGCCCAAGCCAAGGGCTTGTGGCCTGAAGCCCTGAGCCTCGGGCCTGGGCCGGGGCTTTCCAAGGGCAAAATGAAATGGCTGTTTTTCGGTCAGAATAGTACAAAATGGCAAGTATTATACAGTATGGGAAGCACAGGTAAATAGATAACAGCTAGCAAGTATATACATCACTATCCTGCAATATATGATGAGTCAGGATAAGATGGGGACACAGATAGAGGGAGGTGGGCATAATAGAGAGGAATTATATAGGTACTGAAGAGCCGAGCATATCGTACGATTCGAAATCGTACGATATCACAAGATTGTGATGAATAGATCCCATCAGTCATGCTCGGCTCAAAGCCGCGGCCCAAGCCGGGGCTCCGGGCTTCTAAATTTCGAAGCCCGAGCCCTGAGCCCTGCCAGGCCGTGACGAGGGCCGGCTTGGGCTTGCAAAGCCGCGGCCCGGCTTGGCCCGGCCTCAGGGCTCAGGCCGGGCCTGTACATCACTAAACATCGGTCTCATTCCAAGACTCGAAATTATTGGAATCGTTGGAACATTGTTAGGAACGAAGTTGGAACACAGTGCCAGGCCTGCCAACAGTACTTGTAGTACATTCCCATGTAACCAGCTCTTGGAAGATTGCAATCCCATGTGAAACCAGCCAGTTGAGGTCCTTCCAAAGTGTGATTCCCATTGGTATAATGGACTAACACAAACTCCTACATGTTTCGGAGCGAGGCAGGCAACCATATCCGGGGCTTATCCCTTCAACCGTCCGTTACTCTGTGCATTCTGGCCCAACTAGCTGCTTCTGGGCTCAGCACTAGCTCTGATTCCGAGTATGATCTGCATCGGAATGACATAGAAATTGCGAAAATGTGCAGATTTTCCTAGAGGTCATTTTCCTAGCTTATCAACGGGCATGTCAGAGACTCAGAGTAGAGATGGAGAAGAAAGGAAAGTGTCATTGGCAGTGACTCGAGGTAGGTAGGTAGGTAGGTAGATTACACGGCAAGGCGGTTGTGTTGTCGTCTGTCGCTGGTGGTGGTGTGAGGAAGAAAAGAATGTGTTCCCATCACAAGAAATCATGCTGCTTTCACTCGTCCATTAGTGTATCACTTGCGGCTTGAAGAAGAAAAAGTTCCGGTACTTGGAAAAAAAAGTTGCAGGGCAAGTTGAAAAAAAAAACTTGCGGCACTTGAAAAAAAAACTTGCGGCACTCAAAAAAAACTTGCAGCAGGTGTGTTTGTCCGCAACTTTTTTTGAACAGCTGGGAAGACGCAAAAGCTGCGGCATTATGGTCAAATCACGCAAAAAAGCTGCGGCATAAACAAAAGAGTTGCGGCCGAATAAATGTGCATTTGGACCGTCATACAAAGGGGTCCAGGTGGCAAGAACGAGTCCTAAAAATAGTTTAGGACTCGTAATAGCTATTGCCCCCGGGCAGACCTGGATCCTCCGGGTCCTGATCCGAGCAATAAACAGGGCAATAAGTCATAACTAAAGCAAACATACGCAAAGAAATCGTGGGAGAAACCGTGTATGATCAGTCGTCAAACGGAATTAGCGAAATCAGACCTGGATGGATCCCTCCAGATCCAGGAATTGGTACACGTGCCTGTCACACCAGATTGGCGTGTACAGCTTCGCGGTGCAGACCTTGGTTACCTTCTACCTCTTGTCCCCTCTGATCACTTCTTGCAAAAATCTTCTTTCTGTGTCTGTCTTTGATCTACTGGCCCAAGCATTCAAGGCATTCTATCCTATGGACCCTACTGTCTCAGTAACTATAATGGTGCGAGAAAAACAAGGCATAGTGCCAACACTATTCATTCATGTAGGAGGCACCGGAGCCTGGAGGGGAGGCTGATGGACAGGGTGGCAATGGAGGTACTGGGGGTGGTCCCAATGTGAACTTCATCTACCAGGGCAGCAAGGAAGGGGATCCTGATGCCACACGTAGAGCCATCATTGACTGGCTCTCACCTATCAATTCCTTCCAACGGCATGATGATATCAAGCGTGCTCGGTAGAAGGGATGGTGAATGGCTGTTTCAGCACCCATCTTTCGAACAGTGGGAATACAGTTCCAATCAGACTCTTTGGTGCAATGGAATGCGTCAGTATCTCTCTCTATCTTAATTGTTCCCAGACTGACTAGGTTCAAATTTTCAGCTGGTGCAGGAAAGACAATCCTTGCGTAGGGTGTCTCTCTGCTTCGACCTTCAACATTGAAAATAATACTCCTTACCAGATCCAAGGTTGTGGATCATCTCAGGTTGGCATTCAAAAACATCAAATCTATTGGAATAGCTTGCATCTATCTGAACTACAAAGAAGCTGACAACCAAACACCCTCTCTGCTTCTTGCAAGCCTCTGGAGACAGCTTATACTTGACAAAGAAATTGCCTCTGCCACAGAACTTACTCTATACAAAGAGCACAAAGAGAAGGGTACCAGGCCATCTCTGCAGGATGTTGTCAACATACTTCAATCCAGCATAGCACAATTCTCAAGGGTGTTCATTGTTGTTGATGCTGTGGACGAATATCCACATCCCCAGCGGAAAGATCTGCTTCTAAGGCTCATAGAAATGGGCAACAACATCAATTTCTTTATGACTGCAAGGCCAAGTGTTTCTCCAGAGGACTATAGCTTTCCACATCTTGAATTTTTGGAAGTTGAAGCAAACCCGCAGGATATCCAAGTATTCATAAGCACACAGATCAAAAGATCTCAGCATCTTGGGAGACACATCAAGAAAAAATCTGCACTGCAAGAAGAAATCTCAAAAAAAATCACTCTCAGTGCAGATGGAATGTAAGATTAGGAGCAATGTCAACTACTTTGGAACTGACAAATTGAACCAGGTTTTTACTTGTCAAGTTGCACCTTGAATCTCTTGATAAAAAGCGCACTGTGAAAGCAGTGGAAGAAGCTCTTGATGATCTACCAAAGGGTTTGGATGCAACTTATAACAGTATAATTGACCGCATTGATCACCAAGAGGAGGAAGACAAGCAGATTGCTTACTCAACCTTTATATGGGTTGTGAATGCAAAGAGGCCGTTGACTGTCCTGGAATTACAGACAGCACTTGCCATCAAACCAGATACACAGATGTTGGATGAGGATAATGTCATGGACATTGAGATCATTCTATCTGCATGTGCTGGACTTGTGATAGTAGACAAGGCGTCTTCCGCAGTACGACTGGTGCACTACACAGCACAAGACTATCTGGAGAGAATCCAGGTTGAAAAATTCCAGATGCACAAACAGAAATCACATCCACTCTCTTGACATTCCTTGGCTTCGAAGGATTTCCAGATGAATCATGGAGTTCTAAGAGTCTACCCCCTCTTGCCAACTATTCACAGTATTGTTTAGCACATGCTGCTGGACAGCCAGAAATCGAACTGCAAGAGAGGATACTTAGATTTCTACATCAAGCTTCTACATGGAGAGATGTAATGAATATCAGGACTCACAGGTTTTCGATCAGTGAGAAGACTTGGGATTCACAGCCATGGAATTATTCACATTCGCAAGGCAGTGGTGCCCTGTGGATTGCATCAGCTTCAAATCTAGTCAAAATAACAAAATTCTTATTGGATCAGCAGTCTCTGGAGTGGGCACCAAATCTTTTGAGCAGAGAAATGCTTGTAGCATCAAACTATGGTCTCAGAGATATTGTGCTTCTACTTCTCGAAAAGGGTGCTGATGTCAATGCAACTGGGGGCGACTATGGGAATGCACTGCAGGCTGCCGCTGTGAGAGGCCACACTGACCTTGTGTCCCTCCTTCTCGAAAAAGGTGCTGATGTCAATGCAGTTGGGGGCCGCTATGGGAACGCACTGCAGGCTGCCGCTGCAAGAGAGGCTACTACTGCAAGCCACACTGACCTTGTGTCCCTCCTTCTTGAAAAAGGTGCTGATGTCAATGCAGCTGGGGGCCACTATGGGAACGCACTGCAGGCTGCCACTGCAGGAGGCTACACTGACCTTGTGTCCCTCCTTCTCGAAAAAGGCGCCAATGTCAATGCAGCTGGGGGCATCTATGAGAGGGCACTGCTGGCTGCTGCTGCTCGAGGCCACACCGACCTTGTGTCTCTCCTTATCGAAAAAGGCGCCCATGTCAATGCAGCTGGGAGGTATCATAGCAATGCACTGCAAGCTGCCGCTGAAGCTGGCCAGACCGACCTTGTGCTGCTCCTTCTTGAAAAGGGCGCCGATATCAATGCAGCTGGGGGCTACTATGGGAATGCACTGCAGGCTGCGGCTGCACGAGGCCATACCGACCTTGTGCTGCTTCTTCTCAAAAAAGGTGCGAATGACAATGCAGCTGGGCTCTACTATGGAAACGCTCTGCAGGCTGCCGCTGAAAGAGGCCACACTGACCTTGTGCTGCTCCTTCTTAACCAAGGTGCTGATGTCAATGCAGCTGGGCGCTACTATGGGAATGCACTGCAGGCTGCCGCTGCAGAAGGCCACACCGACCTTGTGCCGCTCCTTCTCCAACAAGGCGCCGATGTTAATGCAGCTGGGGTTACTATGGGAATGCGCTGCAGGCTGCCGCTGCAGGAGGCCACACCGACTTTGTGTTGCTCCTTCTCGAACAACGTGCGGATGTCAATGCAGATGGGGATACTATGGAACACACTGCAGGCTGCCGCTGCAGGGGCCACACCAACCTTGTGTTGCTCCTTCTTGAAAGAGGCGCGGATGTCAATGCAGATGGGGGATACTATGGGAACACACTGCAGGCTGCTGCTGCAGGAGGCCACACCAACATTGTGTTGCTCCTTCTTGAAAGAGGCGCGGATGTCAATGCAGATGGGGGATACTATGGGAACACACTGCAGGCTGCTGCTGCAGGAGGCCACACCAACCTTGTGTTGCTCCTTCTTGAAACAGGTGCTGATCTCAATGCAGTTGGGGGCTACTATGGGAACACACTGCAGGCTGCAGCTGCAGGAGGCTACACTGACCTTGTGCTGCTCCTTCTTGGAAAAAATGCCCATGTCAATGCAGCTGGGGGCCACTATGGGAACGCACTGCAAGCTGCCGCTACAGAAGGCCCCACTGACCTTGTGCTGCTTCTTCTCAAAAAAGGTGCTGATGTCAATGCAGATGGGGGCTACTATGGGAACGCACTGCAGGCTGCTGCTGCAGGAGGCCACACTGACCTTGTGCTGCTCCTTCTTGAAAAAGGCACCGATGTCAATGTAGCTGGGGCTACTATGGGAACGCGCTGCAGGCTGCTGCTGCAGAAGGCCACACTGACCTTGTGTTGCTCCTTCTCGAAAAAGGCGCCCATCTGAATGCAGCTGGGGGCCGCTATGAGAGTGCACTGCAGGCTGCTGCTGCAGGAGGCCACACCGGCCTTGTGTTGCTCCTTCTCGAAAAGGTGCCAATAGCAATGCAGCTGGCGGCTGCTATGAGAGTGCACTGCTGGCTGCTGCTGCAGAAGGCCGGACCAACCTTGTGTCGCTCCTTCTCAAAAAAGGTGCTGATATCAATGCAGCTGGAGGCTACTATGGAAATGCACTGCAGGCTGCCGTTGCAGAAGGCCACATTGACCTTGTGTTGCTCCTTCTCAAAAAAGGCGCTGATGTGAATGCAGCTGGGGGCCACTATGGAAACGCACTGCAGGCTGCCGCTGAACGAGGCCAAACCGACCTTCTGCTGCTCCTTCTTGAAAAGGGCGCTGATATCAATGCAGGTGGAGACTACTATGGGAATGCACTGCAGGCTGCCGCTGGAGAAGGCCACACCGACCTTGTGCCGCTCCTTCTCGAACAAGGCGCCAATATCAATGCAGCTGGGGCTACTATGGGAACACACTGCAGGTTGCCATTGTGAGAGGCCGCACTGACCTTGTGTCCCTCCTTCTCAAACAAGGTGCTGATGTCAATGCAGCTGGGGCCGCTATGGAAATGCACTGCAGGCTGCCGCGGTGACAGGCCACACTGACCTTGTGTCCCTCCTTCTCAAACAAGGCGCTGATGTCAATGCAGATGGAGGCTACTATGGGAACACACTGCAGGCTGCTGCCGCAGGTGGCCACACCGATCTTGCATCCCTCCTTCTTGAAAAAGGTGCTGATGTCAATGCAGCTGGGGCCACTATGGGAACGCACTGCAGGCTGCCACTGCAGAAGGCCACACTGACCTTGTCCTGCTCCTTCTTGAAAAGGTGCACATGTCAATGCAGCTGGGGGCCACTATGAGAGGGCACTGCAGGCTGCTGCTGCAAGAGGCCACACTGATGAAACGGTGCACGTAGGTGCAGCCGTGAAATCAAATGAAGACTAAGTTTATCATTGAAAGCGAGCAAGGCTCAAGCTAACAAATTCCCTCAATCTCAATAAATCACAACTCCAATCAATGCTTCGTGGGTGTGTTCGGGTAGTAGGACAGGCGTATTGTCCTCCAAAATCACAATAGTGCAAATGAGTTTCCTAGTTTTCCAACTTCAATATTCAGGTGGCAGCAGGTTAGAACTTGCAGCACTTTCAAGGATTGATTTCTCAGGTCCCGGCAGTTCAAGTTCCCAGCGGTTCTTCCTATAAATCTATTGAGTAGTACCCGACGGCTTTGCAACCTGAGTCGGCTACGGAAATGTAGTGTTCGAACATAGAATTCAAGAAGGATTTTTCAGAATATATCTGAAGGTACAAGAGAGTGGCTTTCTAAAAGGGTGGCAAGCGCAATGCCTAGTGATGGGAGGGTCCGGTGAAACGGTGCACGTAGGTGCTGCCGTGAAATCAAATGAAGACTAAGTTTCTATTTGATAGTGAGCAAGGCTCAAGCTAACAAAATCCCTCAATCTCAATAAAATCACAGCTCCAATCAATGCTTCGTGGGGTGTGTTCGGGGTAGTAGGACAGGCGTATCGTCCTCCAAAATCACAATAGCACGAATGATATTCCAAGTTTTCCAACTTCTATGTTCAGGCGGCGGCAGGTTAGAACTGGTGGCACTTTCAAGGTTCGAGTAGTACCCGGTGGCTTTGCAACCTTTAGTGGGTTACGGAAATGTAGTATTCGAGTGTAGAGTTCACAATGAAGTGTTTTTAAGAATGTATTTGAAAATACAAGAGAGCGACTTTTTCTAACTGGTGGCGAGTTCGATGCCG
>QVIE01002182.1:0-15735 GCA_013387415.1 Panellus pusillus | reverse complement strand
GTCCACCACGGGTGTGCGTTAGTTCGAGGAAATCGAGTGAGAATTGGATGACTTACATCGAATTCTGCCCAGGGCCATTTTTTACGGAATCCGGCATGAAGATCGCCACGCCGACGAACATGATGGCCGCGGACGACCAAAACGCTAACTTGAGGCAAGGAGAGTCCTATGGACCACGGGTAGGTGTTGTTTCAGAGGAATTGACGAAGAATTGAAGCACTTACACATATTTGGCCCCGGTGAGAGTTGGCAGAAAACACTGTTTTGGAGCTAGAATTCGGGCCGCAGGATGGCGTGCTGGAGGCCGAGAGTGAGTCTTCGACCTGTTCAAGATGTCCTACAGCCACCTCTTGAGGGGGGGAGACTCCGGTAGGATGTTGTACATTGAGGATGGTAGTAAGAGGCAATTATTAATGGGAATTAAGCTGGCTTTCGGCTGATTTCGTGCCGGCCAATAAAAGTGCCTGTAAAAATAGAATAAAATCGGGGGGCTGCGGGGCATGATATAAGATGAGATTCCGACGCTCAAACCTGCAGGTCCGCTATAAGATATGGTTCAAATAAAAAAAAACGGCGGGGTCTGACGTTTATTCGTCCTCCGATTGGCTGCCCGATAAGGAAATCTCGGCGCCACTTGATGTAACCGACCTCGGAGGCCACCAGGAGGCCACTTGGAGGCGCTGTCGCGGCAGTTGCGCGTGTGGTGAGGTGAGAAGAAGAGCAAGGTGGCATTCCCACAATGTGTTCCAATGGTCATGAATTTTTAAGTCAAAATACAAACTACAACGGCAAACGAGGCTGCCATGGACTGCGCCCGACTTCGCGCCCACCGTTGCCGATTCCGCACCCGCCCCCGGTTCGCGCCTCCGCCGCCGGCTTCGCGCCTGCCCTGCCGCCGGTTTCGCGCCCGCCCCGCCCCTAGTTTCGTGTCCAGCACGGCCAGGTTCTGCGCCCACCGCCGCCGGTTTCGCACCCGCCGCCCTCGGCTTCGCACCCGCTGATACGACTGCTATATAAACAGGCGTGTAATCTTGCATTTTTGCAATCTTGGTGCGCACACCAATGCCTCTATCTGGTGATACACAATTAGGGTCAGAGTCGAGCTCCGAGCTGCTGATCGAGTGTTAATGATGCATATACGAACGGGAATTCAGTAGTATGGTAAATACTTGGCTGTTCTACCAAATGGCAGTCGCTTATTACCAACTCGAAAGGGTTCCGAGGAACGAAATGCTAGGCACCATACCCAGGAGATATACCCATAACAAGAGACCATTGCACGAACATATTCCGAGGAAGACCTTGTTCAAGATTTCTTAACTAGGAAAAATGATTGTTTCGAGAAATATGCATATTGCAGACTTCCGAGGAACTATAAATAGCGCGTCTAGTAGGAAACAGTGGTTCCGAGGAACTGGAATATACGAAGAATACTTATTTGGGTAGTAACCAACTCACAGAGGGGAAAGAATGGCTTTCCTCGGAATCGAACTCAGGCCCGAGGAACACTTCGGGGTCGGAATTACTCGTCGGGAATATCGGCTTTTCACGGTGGCGTGATTTGCGCGACATTACGGCATGACCAATTAAGATAACATAACGAAAGGAGTAGTACTCTGGCGCCGCGCATACACGCGTACCCGGCAGCGAACCCTCGCGCCCTGGCTCCACAATTGAGGCCAGAAAAGGTATAATGAAAGGCACAGAGCGGAAAGATCGAACCAATAGGCAGAGAGAGAGCAGAACGCCGCGTCCGGCAGCTCCCTCGGAAGGGGTCTTGGCACCCTCGGGCATAATATGGCTGACCGCCACAGCCAAAAACAGGTCTACGAATACGTGCGGCATCGGAGAAATAAACACTACTACTCAATTATTACTGTAGAATATTTACTCATCACTCTTGTAAAATGTATATAAACCCACCAGAAACGCGAGAACAGTATCATATCGAACCCCCCACTTGCCCAGACCTCGGTCCAAGCTAGTAAAACGGTTGCGGTGTGGTCTGTGACGTTCCGCGGAGATTTGTTACCAAACATTTCTTAGCTAGTTACATATAAAGTAAATTTGTTGGCATAACCAAAGTGGGCGTGTGTGTGCGTGAGTCAATCGAGGCCACCCTCAAATAAGCTTTCAAAGGTACCTGAGCTCTGGTTCAACTTGGGTCAATTGTGTGAACGGTTCGCTGTAGCACAGTTCCTCTCCGTGTTGCATCGGGGTTGTAAATTGTTACTAGGAAGTACGCTGGGTTAAACCCCGGTGTTTCTACTGAGGTTCGCAAGGTTTCGCCCCTTGGACGCTTCAAAAACTTTCCGAGGAACCTACTTCCGAGGAATCTAAATATAAAAACCCAATACATTGTTCACTCGTGTACTTTGTGACCGAAATCTATCAACCCGAGGACTCTTTAGCTCGAAGTTTGATCTGATACGTTTCTAAGAAACGAAGAGTGCTTTCCGAGGAAACATTAATCTTACCTGTATACTGCAGGGTGACCCGAACTCAAATTGTTGAGACTTCTGACATACCAAGGTTCATTTGGTTGTTGTGTGTGTGTGTGGATGAAGGTTTTAAGTGGTAGTTGCCTCGCCAGTAACGTTCCGCGGAAGATCTTAAATCTATTTTAAGTTCACGCTAGTGTGTCGGAGTCGCCGTCTCACCGCCTCGCCGCCGGTTTCGCAACCTCCGCCGTTGGTTTCGTGCCCATCACCGCCGGTTCTGCGCCCACCACCGCCGTTTTCACATCCGCCGCTGGTTCCCACCCTCCGCTGCCGAGTTCGCACCCGGCGCCTCCGGTTTCTCGCCCTGCACCGCCAATTTTGCACCCGGCACCGCCAGTTTTCAAGCTCGCGCCACCGGTTTCGCACCCGGCGCCGCCGGTTTTGCCCCCGCCCTGCCGCCGGTTGCGGCGGAGGATGAGACATAGGCGGCGGCGGGCTCGGACAGGTGGCGGCATGAGCGGAACAGGCGGCGGTGGACACAGAACAGGTGGCGGGAGGCGCGAAGCAGACAGCTGGAGGCTCGGCGGAGGGCACAGAACCAGGCAGCGGAGGGTGGGACATAGGCGGCAGCAGGCTCGAAATAGGCGGCGGCGGGCTCGAACAGGCGGCGGGCTCGAAACAGGCGGCGGCGTGCACGGAACAGGCGCGGGACGCTCGAAACAGGCGGTGGCGGGCTCGCCATGTCAGGATGTGCGCAGCGGTGGCATGTGGCGGCAGAGGCGGCGCTTTGTTGACCCAGGTTGCCCATACCGAGCTCCGCGTCGAAGCCGAGCCCCAACCCGAGGTCGTATTGCCGGCGGGCCATCTGCGCCATCTTTTGCTGCGCCGTTGAAACGGTGCACGTAGGTGCAGCCGTGAAATCAAATGAAGACTAAGTTTCCAATTGAAAGCGAGCAAGGCTCAAGCTAACAAAATCCCTCAATCTCAAAATAAATCACAACTCCAATCAATGCTTCGTGGGTGTGTTCGGGGTAGTAGGACAGGCGTATCGTCTCTCAAAATCACAATAGCGTGTATGATATTCCAATGTTTCCAACTTCAATAATCAGGCGGCGGCAGTCCGGAACTGGCGGCGCTTTCAAGGTTTTTGAGTAGTACCCGGCGGTTCTTTTCAAACTGCGTGGGCTACGGAAATGTAGTATTCGAGAGTAGTGTTCAAACTGAAGTGTTTTCAGAACGTATCAGAAAATTCAAGATAGCGACTTTTCTAACTGGCGGCAAGTTAAATGCCCGGCGGTTGTATTTTAACTCGCGGGGTGTTCTGACTGCCGGCGGCTTTCAAATTTCACTTTTGTTCTTGTATTGAACTCGAAGTTCACTTTCTGATTTGATTCTTATTCGACTTTGGTTGTATTCTTTCTCAATCAAATTTCTATTGTCCGCTCCCGGTACTTTGGAAGGCGGCGGGTATGTTCTACTCAATTCGAGTTTACTCCGGCAGGTTCTGCTAGGGTTTACTACTGTACATGATAATACTACGCCTTTTTATACAATTTGAACTTGGTATCTTAAAAAGGAAATATGGTCCGTGCACCTAGTCCGAATAAACCGGCGGCATGTCCGAATGTTGCGAAAGTGCCGGCGGCCAATCAGGATTTCGGTATTCTGCTTTTCTTGGCGATTTCTAATAATTCGTGAGAATGGCGTGCTTGGCGCTCAGTCATCCGCAGTTTCATCGCACATGACTGACTAGCCCGAATCGGCCGGCAGTTGGTTTTCAACCTGCCGGCGGTTTCCAGCATACCGATCCTAGTCTTTCTGAAAGGCTTAGATTGACGCTACCGGTCTATTCAAGCCCTCTTCATATTTCTTCACTAACGACTACTAATGCCAACCAAGTCCGACTTGGCAAAGATAGTCTTTCCATCCTTCCGAAGCAGCGGCAGTCTGATCAGCTCTTTTGATCAAACCTCCGGCTTGTGATCTTTCTTTTCCGTACCGCCCGGAAGAAGTTATCTTCCGCCGGCATGTTCATTGTTCTTTCTATTGCAACTTCGATTATTCTTTAACAGTTGTTCTTACTACCGGTGTCATATCGCATTTCACCGAATAGCAGACTTTCCGTAGATATGTGTGTTCAAGCGCCGGCGGTTGCTTTTGAAAGCAGCCGGCACTTATCCTTCAGAGTTCGCGGGCCGTGCGCTGTTTCTTTAACAGCCGCTGGTTACAGCCATAGTACTTCGGGCTGGTAGTTCCCCTTGGTCACCTCAGGTGCAATACTGTAGAGTTTCGATCAATTCGAATGTCACGCGTCACAGGGGCAAAAATTTTCGAAAATTTTCGAACCTGTCACAGGTCACCGAGGCCATTTTCGAAAGTTCGAAAGGAGTCACGAAAACCGCGAAAAGGACCTCAAAATGCGATTTTTTCGCCCCGCGCACTGGCCGCTTGCTCCTTGGCGCCAATGCTGTCAGCTGTCATGATTGACAGGTTTGACATGAGCGCGTGAGCGGGACCTTTTGCTTCCGTCCCGCTTCGCTGGCGTCCGTCTCTGGTGTGGGGCAACAACATAGTACTTGAATGTATGAGTAAGTACTGCATTTATTATCTATCCCTGGACCTTCATGTCCTGGCCTTTGTCGTTGGCGTGTCGCCAGAAATCCTTGTACTTCGTGTTCGCCCGGCGCTTGCGTTTCCCCTTCAAATCACCGGCATTTTCCCCCCATCCTCTTCTGCGGCCGGAACATCTGCATCCAGATCTTCAGCAATACCGGACGAAGCAAGCCCAACGATGGTGTTGTCCGTGGTCTTGGTCTTCCTGTTCTCACCGTTTTTTTCGTGACGACGTGGCGAACAACTTCGCGGCATCAGGAAAACACGAAGCGAGCCATAGCTGGCGGTAGTAGTATAGCACTCATAGATTCCATAGTGCTGCATAGCACTGTGCAGAGCACACCAAGTGCTATGCAGCACTATGCAGAACCATAACCCCGATATATAGTATTAACCTGTCAGCTATGTCTATCGGCGCAAATGATCGGCGTCTACGGGCGCAGTCCAGTTCCATCGGCTTCTATTCACAGGGCGTGCTGCGCCGCGTGCATGAGTTACACATATATACGGGTCCTCTGCCCGTTGATCTCTCTTACTCCCCGGATTCCCGTCTCACTCATTTTTGACTGCCTCCCGGTCAAACTCAACCTTGGTCTTCGTTCACAGTCAAACTACATAGTACATATGCAATATAATCTAACATTAACCACTCATGCCAAATCAATTGATCGTTCCGCCTGAATGTTTGTTTCGCCTCCGAGTCTGCCGTGCAAGAAAAAGTACTAGCGGAGAACATGATTTAATAGTAACATTAGCCGAATTAGGCGGCCGAAGCATGGCTGCTGCATAGTGCTGCATAGTGCTGCATAGCAGGGATGTACCTATGGGCACTATGGCGCTATGCAGTGCTATCCAGCACTATGCAGTGTCCGCGGGTTTCCTGATGGGGTAGGGATCTCCGAATCATCGCCCCCCATCTCCTCGTCCTCCTGCATTTCCTGATCTTCGGCAACCTCGTCATCATCTCCAGAGCATAATCACGAGTGGACTTCGTGTGGAAATCATGCCAGAGCTGGGATTCTCGGTGCGGAGGTTGATGAGGCGTTCATTTGTGGCGAACGATGTCATGCACTCAAATGATAGATTCAGGCCCCCGCGGACGGAGCACATCTCCCATGCCTACATGCCTGCATCAGCGAGAGATTGAGATTCAAGGTGCGCCTGTACTTACTTTCAATATTAATTCTTTATTCTGAATTGCCTTGTATCCCGCCCAGATCCACCCGACACTTGCGTCACGAAGCACCGGCAGCGTCGTATTGAGGTCGAGCTTCTCGCCCATGCGCCGTTGCCTGAGGAGGGTCTCGACCAGCCACGCGTGGTATTCCACTTTTAGTGCATGCTTGAATGGACGATTGATACCTACGTCCAGTGGTTGCCCAATGCTCGTGCAGCTAGCCGGGACGAAATTGATCAGAATCGTGGGGTGATTCGCCCGCATCAGTCCTGAATTCGGCCGACCGATGCACCGTCCAAACATCGATGATCAAGAGCGCCCGTTGCGAAGGAGGAGGCCGAGGGCTTCTTTCTGCCGAGCTATGTAAGGAACGACCGTGTCGTTGATCCACTCCCGCATGGTTTTTTGGTTCGACCAATGATTCGAGGCTTTACCGGAGAACACGAAGCAAAAACTTGGCCTCGTCGCATTCTGCACGGTGTGTGGCATTTTCTGTCGGGGTGCTCCGTACTGTCTTTCCCTCGTAGACGCACTGGATCGGGAGCACATCGCCGGCCGCGGAGACCGCCAGCAAGGCCGTGAACGCCCGCTTCTCTTCATTTCCGATCAGCCCGACCTGCTTCGAACCACGGGGTGCGTAAGTCATTCTGGATCCAGGTAAGTACACAACACCAGTCTGGTCCGCGTTAATGACCAGTTCGGCAGGGATTCGATGCTCTTTGATGGTGAACGCGCGACGGAGGAATGCAGTCTCGCACTGATCCTCGCATCGGGAGGTAACTTCTGTGCTGCTTTGGTGCCCTTGCGCATTGACCACGCCATGCTTTTACCGAGGAATTTTTTGCAGAATGAATCCGAGGCGCGGAAGGTCGATCCATCCTTGAACTCGCGTTCGAAAAGCTCGGGAGCTTTCTCGGTGATGAGAGCAATGATGATGCAGCGGACTGTCGCCAGAGAAATTGGTGCACCAGCGCCGCGCAGGTCTGTAAGCTCCGAGAATATGGCTTCTACAATCTCGGGTGACCGGCCTAGTATGCATTTCAATTATTGTTCGCATCAAGATAAGACTGAGACTGATTACCAGGATGCCCCGCGGACCGCCCTTATTGTGGCCCGGAATGTTCCCCTTCTCAGCCCGCATGACGACGCTGGGCTTCCACCGGCTGAATCCGTCGACTTTCTCGATCCAGCCATGGACCGTCTGCGGCTTAAGGTACTGGAAAAGTCGTAATTGACGCGCCGCAGCTCCTGGACAATCGCTGTGTACCCCCATCCAACCTTTCGCTGTGCCGCCTGGATGGTAGACCAGGAAAACGGTGTCATCCAATTGACATACTTTGCAGGGCGATCAGCGTTCTTCTTTTTGCGGCCGGAGGGATCGCGAGATTTCTCTTTGACTTTACGGGTGATTTCGCGCGCCGGCCTAGACGCTTCGGCGACCGTGTCTCGGGACGCTGTCTCCCGGTGCCTGAGCTCGACCTGTGATGCATCAATCTCCGGTGCGCTTGATATCATTCAGAGTTTCGCTCTCACCTTCTGTCTCTTTCCACTCGAAGTCATAGCCTCTTTTGCGCCCGCTTGAGCTCGCGATGACGGCGCTGCCGCTCATTCTGGCTTGCCTTTCGCCGGGCATCCTTCTCCATCTCCATGCGGCGTTCCTCCTTCGCTTTCACTTCCGCCCTCTCCCGTTGCTCGACAGCCTGCACCGCAAATACCTCCTGCTTCTCATCCTCAGACAAGATTCTTGGCTTCGACCACCCGGGCATTCGAAAGAGTGCAGGGACCTTGGATGGTGAGCCGTCTTTCAGCAAGTCCATTGCTCGAGTTGTCGCACTCTGAGCCTTCTCTCTAAGTTTCTTCTTGTCCGGGCTCGAGTGGGGTGTGTCAGAGGCCCGATCTGAGTGAGTGCGCTTTATCGGAGGTGGCGTGGCTGGACGAGAAGTATCGGGGATGGGGGAAGATGAGGTAGGTGGTGAGAATGGTTCTTCGTCTGTCTGCAGCCATGACGATGCCTCGAATTCGGCATACAGGGCAGAGTCTGTATTTTCGTCGGCGTCTCAAACTCGCGGTCAGTATTATACATGCACAAGTGTATTATATCTCTCACCTGAGACAGAAACATTCTCGCCGTCATGACCAGAACTCGGCGGTGAGTCTTCCGCATCTATGACCCGTACTTCGATCTCAAAATCATCTGCTTCGTCGGCGCAAACTCCAGGTGCGTCTAACGAGTGGAGGAAAGTGAACTGATAATCGCGTGCATCGAGGGCGAAGGGACACAACTGGGAACATCAGATCAAAGCGTAAAAATCCGTGAGTTCATATGACAGACCTTTCGCTCGTGCCGTTCAACAATTCGCAGGAACATTTTGATACGCTCCTCCGCCATGCTCACAGCAGTGGATGAGGGAAGCAGAAAGCGGGAGTTGTCAAACCAGTGGGCCAGGTTTGCGTGTGCGAGAATACCGCACGAGTGAGGGTCGATTTGCTTCACCACAGGTAAGTCGGTCCATTTGAATTCAAGACCGAGGTGTTCGAAGATCCACCAGTCAAGATGTTGATGTAGGGACACCGGCGGCTTGCCCCGAAATCCATCTGCGTAGCCCACAACTTTCTTTTCACAGTCGATGGCCAGAGCAACCCAGTGAGTTTCAGTCTTGTTCCCGATCGAGCCTAGACGGAGGCAGTCTTGTGTTGCGAGTTTTGTACCGAGGCGCCGCAGCCATCGAAAACGAGGGGAAGTCCGATAACTCTCCGGGTTGGAATAAGCGCCAGCGAGTGCATGAACAAAGTACGTCCCCGCGATAGAGATAGTGCTACCGTCATTGATGCCTAGATCTCCGGCGAGAAGCTCGAGCATCTGGTCCTCGTGGTCGGTATTCAACCATTCAGTGGTGAACCAGAGTGCAAGATCATCAATAGAGCCCCACACTTGAAGCCCTTCACATCCCCATGCCAAGGAAGTCTGTCGAGAGCTGCTATTGCGGCCTGAATACGTCCGGCAAATACGGCATTGGTTGACGACTTCTTGAGGTCTCGTTGACCACATCGAGTGCGTTACACCACAGTTTCTTTGCGTCGCGTACCCGTTCCATTGATGACCAGATCGTAGCCAGCCACAATGGATAGCGCTCTTCCTGCATACGACATGCCGGAGAATGCACTAGTGCAATAGATTTGGCTTCGGGGTCTCGCAGAATGGCACGCCCGAGGGCCTTGACAACGACTGAGGTGGGACCAGGATTTCCGCGATATTGAAGGTGGTAATCGTCGGTGAGAGGTCGGTAAGGTAGTCGCCGGGATCCATGAATACAGTGGATTTACGCTGGGGCGGCAGAGGGAACGTGGTAAGTCCGACAATGGAGAGATTCACAGAGGGGAGTGAGAGCTTTTCCCGCCATCTGGAACTCTGAGTCTGTCTGGGAGGCCGCTCATTGCGGAGCGCGACGAGATAGATGAAAAATGCGCTGATTGGTTACATCATCAATCAGATCCGACCTCCGCCTCTTGCGCTCAAGTTTAAGTACTTTCGGCGCAGTTTGCGCTGTAAACAGTATTTTGATCCCTGTACGAAGCCATGAGTGGCTTCCTTAGGCAATCCATCTTTTTCCCATCAATTTTCGAACTTTTTCGCATGTCACGCTCCCCCGGGTCAATTTTTCGAATTTCGAAGTTCGAATAGACCGGTCACGGGTCACAGGTCCATTCGAATCGACCGAACTCTACAGTAGTACGCGGTAGTCAGCCGTTTCCTAGAGCCCGGCGCTTATGTTTAGTCTGCCGGCTTGCGACCTTCTGCGTTCAATACACTGTCCCGGGCGGACATGTACCTTGTTCTGCCTCACTTGTCCCGGCAGTTAACACTTCGTGAAATCGCAAAATAAGACGTATTTCACCAGTGTTCGTGTACACTGCTTATCATCTCCCCCTTTCTGTAATTCTGACTGTCCCCAGTCAGCGGTCATCCCGCCGATGGTTACGAATACAGGTAGGGACTTCGGGATTTTCCATCTTGCGCTGATAAGCGCCCTCGGTGCCGCCAGTGAGGCCCGGCCCGCTCCGAGGGTGCCCTAGATACCGTTTCTGAAAATCATTTTCACACGGTTCAACTGCCCTGAAGATCATTCAATGGAGAAGTTCCTCTCAATTTTTAGAAGTCCTTCCATCCATTTCCGTGGCTTTGGTAGCGCCGTTTAACTGCGCATTCCAAGCTTCCATTTCAGCCGGCGGGACTCGGAAAACCGAGTTGGGCAATCCAAGTTCCTTTCGACAGAATTAGAACATCAACTCCGTCGGTCCAGCCTTTCAGAATTTCTTTTCTTGGTATATGTCGGCCGCCTCCATTCTTCATTTAGAAGCCCCGCCGTTCTTTATTCATTCCACAGCCCGCCGCGAGGTGGTTTAAGAAGCGCCGCGAGGCTATTAGAAGCCGGTTTAAGTGCTTCTAGCCTCCCGCCAACTTTTTCGACGGTCCTCCGGTGGTTTATGTCTTTATTTTTGAACCACGCCCGGAGGGCCTCTTTTTCGAGGTATTTAAGGCCCGCTGTTTTCACAGTCAAGTCCCCATCCCCGCCCAAACCACTGCAGGGTGTTCCGTCTCTTCTTCTGTACTCTTCTTTCACTGCCGCTGCGCAGTTGTCTTCGTCGTTCTGAACGACGTCCAACAGGTGAGTAGTCCAGCGCCGGCTCTTTCTTAATAGTGGCGGGCTGACTTAGATTTTTCAGACCTGTCTTGCCCCGCCGCCGTTCTGTTCTTTCCGTGGTTGACTTTGCGTCGCCCCCGCCAGTTCTGACTTTGCGTCGAACTACCCGGTTGCTCCGCGCCAACATGGTCTCCGTTATTCCTGCACCCGCGGGTATCCCGAAAATTATCCGCCGCTCCGACGACCCTTGGCTGGTTTCCCGCCTCGTCCTGAAGATCGAGGGTGCTTGGAATCTGACCCGGCTGTTTTCACTGGCCCAGGATCTCTGCACTTCGTACCCCATCACCAAGGAGGGGAAGGACTATCAGCTTGCGCTCGAGGTCCTCGAGCAACATTCTGAGATCTTGGTACGTCCCGCTAGTTTTCCTTCTTTATCTGTTGTTCTGAACCGGCGACCCGCCCTTGTTTTTCAGAGTTGCCACCGCTCCTGGGTTACCTCCCGCATGGACCTCTTGCCGAACTTCCCGACGGAACTCTTCCATCTCCACGTTCTCCTCTCCGGAGCCCGGACGGTCGTGGACCCGGACGAATTTCACGAGTTCTTCGAGAATATTTGCATGAGCCCGAAGTCGTGCCCCGAGGTAAGTTTTTCTACTTCATTCTTTTTATGTTTCAGACGTTCGTTCACTGAAACCTTCATGTCTCAGTATGAACCCCCCGCTATTTTTCGATACCCGCCGCCGGAATCCTCCCCGCCATACGAGCCCGACGAGCCCGACGACTACTGGGTAATGGTCCGGGAGATCGGCAACCTCGACGTGATCTACTCGATAGCCCGCCGGTACCATGCAGACGATGACACGGCGCACACGAACCATGACGCCTTTGTCAAGTTGGTGTCCCCGCACCTCTCTCAGCTGGTAAGTCATTTCATCGTTGTTCTTTCATTGGCTGATGCTTTAATTTCTATGCAGGAGGCCAGCCGCGACTTTCTCGTGCCGCTGCTGGACCGCACGACCTCCCGGAGGCTCTCTTGGTCTTACACGCCGGCCTTTACTATGCCTGGTCGAAATTGCGCCGCGGGAACTCTCCCCCAAAATCGATCCGGCTTTGCGCTGGCGTTTGGACACACCTCCTTGGGTACGCCCCGCTTATTCTTTTTATTCTTTTTATTCTTACTGACTTCCTCCTAGATCGAGGCCGGCCAGGAGCCGCCGAAGATTATCGTGCCGCCCCTGTCAGAGACCGAACCAGCCGCTGGTCCGTCGAGTTCCGCGTCGAAGACCGTGCGCAAGGTACGTTTCCAAGCCTTTGTCAGTTTCTTCTATTTTCTAACTGTTTTTGCCTTTGTCAGCCTCCTCCCGAGGAGACGACTAGCACGCTTCACTTCTACAAGACGCGACGGCTCCCTCCAGCAGGAGAGTTACCAGCGGCGCCTTCTACGAAGGTGAGTCCTTCTTTTTCATTTTCCTACTTCCGGCTCTTTATGTTTAATCCAGACTCCGGGAGCACGTAGCCAGCCGGCTTCAAGTCGTCCCGAATCCCCCGCGCCGTCAGGGAAGGCAAAGACCCAGGACACGAAGGTGAGTCCCGTTCATTCCTTTTCCCACGGTTGATTTTTATTCTGTCTAGAAGACCCGCCCGAAGGCAGCCGGAGCGTCCAAGGCCAAAGACCCCCCGCTGGTTACGCGAGGCAAGGCAAAGATTCAAGACACGGTGAGTCCTTAAATTTTTCCCTGCGTTAGGTCTTTCCTGATTATTTCCTGACTAGCGTCCGGATGTGCCGGAAGCCCCGTCTTCTCGTCTTGACAAAGCCCCGCCGGCTACGAAAAGCGCGTCTAAGAGCCAGGGCAAGGTATTCCTTTTTCTTCCTTCAGTTTTACTTCTTGTTTCTGACTTTCTCCAAAAGGAGCCCGCTAAGCGGTCGGAGGCGTCGTCCTCCAGAGCTCACGTTCCGCCGCCCGCCCCGCCGAAAGCCAAAGCAAAGACTCAGGACACGGACGCGGGAGGTTCCCGCAAGGAACCAGCGGCTGGTCCTCCGAAGAAGAAGCGGAAGGTCCCCGCCCCACCTTCGGACGACGAGCCTTCTGACCCCCGGCGGTTCGTAAAGTTTCATTCAATCTATTTCCAGTTTATTCGCTGACTTTTCTGGTTCGCAACGGTAGCCTCCGGCTCCTAAGCCGAAGAAAGGGAAGAAGGTCAGTAAGAACCCGCGTAAGCCCAGAGTTGGGCTGGTCCACGATTCCGACCTCGACGCCAAAACCGCCCGCACGCCCGCTGACCCAACTTCCGGGAAGGAAGCCAGTGGCAAGACTGGCGCCGGCAGTTCTCTCGTCCCCAACCGCGGTAACCGTACCCGGTTCCGTCAGATAAGTCTTTTTTCTTTTTCTCTTCTTCATGACTTGTGGCTGACACCCCCTTACAGCACCATTTATCACGAATCGCAAATAAATGCCCCGCACGGCGGCCGAGCCAAGGCCAACGAGCACCGTCCCACTCGCGAGCAGCGGCGGTTTCTCGCCTCCGCCCTGGACTCCCTTGTTCAGGATCGGGGTCTCAAGACCCGCGACGGCCACTACGTTGTCGAAGAGAGCGACATCCTCGAAGTCGCGCATATGTCCGCCCCGACGGTAAGCCCGCCGGCACTTCCTTTTCCGATATACGCTAACTTTTCTTTTTCCAGTTCGGTCCCCGCTGCGACAAATGCATGAACCAGGACCTTGCCTGTCATATCCAAGGTTTCCCCTACCGTTGCAGCGGGTGTGACCGCGGGAAGTCCAAGTCGGAGTGCTCGAAGGCTATGGCGCCGGAGCACGCGGACTCGTATTACAGCGAGCTCACCATCCTTACCGACGGCTCTTCTCATTGTAAGTCCCGGCGGTTCAATTTTCTTAATCCGCCGCTAATTTCTTATTCTTTCTTTCATCTTTTAGCGCTCAAACGAGGCATGGCGAGCCTCAAGGCCTCTGCCCGCGCCGCTCGAACCGCCGCCGACCACACCACCGCGCTCTTCAAAGAGCATAATTTCCAGATGGCAAGTTGGATCGTCGGCCTGCTCGAAACCCGCCGGCAGTCTCCTTCCGAGGCTGCCTTCTTGGAGAATTTCAACCCGCCGGCGCTCGCCGAGAAATTCCTCCGGATTGCCATGGTTCAAGGGCTAACCGCCGACTCGCAGCTCGATCGCGAGTCTTTCGACTGGCGCCCTTTCCTCGACAAATGGCTCGACGCCCCGATGGTTCGGTTCGAGTCCGCCTGGGACTATTTCCATAACTTGGACACGGACAAGACGGCGCCTTCCCATTTCCTTCTGCTCCCGCCGCGCGCTAAGTCGGAGGAGGAAGCCCGGTGGATCCCGATCTCGGTGATAAGCAGTGTATAAATACACTGATGAAAAACGCACTTTTTCGCGATTTCATCAAGCTTACACCACCGGGATAGTGAGGCAGAATAAGGGTACATGTCCGCCCCGGGACAGTGTATTAAACCTACGAAGGTCGCAAGCCGGCAGTCATAATTGCGCCGGGCTCTGGGAAATGGCTAACCACCACGTACTATTGCACCTGAGGTGATCAAAGGGAACTACGAAAAAGCCCAGAATACTAAGGCCGTAACCAGCGGCTGCTAAAAAGACAATGTACGGTGCGATGCATCTGCCCGGCGCTTCCGCAGGAAACTGCCGGCACTTACTTGATAATCGAAGGAAGCCCCGGCATTGAAATGTGATATGCGATTCAACGGTGGCCAAACTACATAGGAATAAGTGAAGGATTGAATATATGAACAAAATAGTATCTGCCCGGCAGTTCCGCAAGAAGCTGCCGGCAGTTGATTGAAAGTTGCAAGAAGCGGCCGGCAATGGAATGAAATGAAAGATAGAATGTACGAATGATTGAGAACTTCCCGGCAGATAGTTTGAATCCTCCGGGCAGTTCCGAAGAATAAAATCACAAGCCGAAGGTATTGATCAAAGGATGATTCAACTGCCGGGGCTTCGAGAAGTTCTATCGAACCGAAGGAATTGGTGTGCAGAGAGCCGCCGGCAGTTTCAAACTCAGCCGGCGGGTCTATCTGACCAACTCAGTCATGTGCCAATACTGCCGGCTGACTGAGCGGCAAGCACGCCATTCTCACGAATTATTAGAAATTGCCAAGACAAGCAAAATACCGAAATTCTGATTGGCCGCCGGCACTTTCGCAACTTTCGGACTTGCCGCCGGCTTTACTCGGACTAGGTGCACGGACCATTTAGAAATGTATATAAGGTGTAGTTTTTATCATGTACAGTAGTAGACCCCAGCAGAACCTGCCGGAGTAAACTCGAATTGAGTAGAACATACCCGCCGCCTTCCAAAGTACCGGGAGCGGACAATAGAAATTTGATTGTGAATACCAATTGAAGTCGGAATAAGAATAAGAATCAGAAATTGAACTTCGAGTTCAATACGAGAACAAAAGTGAACTTGAAAACCGCCGGCAGTCAGAACACCCCGCGAGTTAAAATACAACCGCCGGGCATTTAACTTGCCGCCAGTTAGAAAAAGTCGCTACTTGAATTTTCTGATACATTCTGAATACACTTCAGTTTGAACACTTACTCTCGAATACTACATTTCCGTAGCCCACGCAGTTTGAAAAGAACCGCCGGGTACTACTCAAAACCTTGAAAGCGCCGCCAGTTCCAACTGCCGCCGCCTGATTATTGAAGTTGGAAAACTTGGAATATCATACGCGCTATTGTGATTTTGGAGGACGATACGCCTGTCCTACTACCCCGAACACACCCAAAGCATTGATTGGAGTTGTGATTTATTTTGAGATTGAGGGTTTTGTTAGCTTGAGCCTTGCTCGCTTTCAAATAGAA
>QVIE01002526.1:0-85670 GCA_013387415.1 Panellus pusillus | reverse complement strand
CATTCGGCCCAGCCTGCAAATTTAGGCTCCAATCAGCCTCAAAGCGCGAGCACGGGCTACATTGCCCACGGCCGAGCGGTGTGGAAAACACAACACAGGCGGAGGCGAGGGCACAGGAGCTCGAAACTCCGCCTGCGCAACACCAGCACGTAGACTTGCGCCCTTGTCCCGGATGCGCGTTCTACGCGTGTCCTAACGCGCGCGCCTCTCTTATAAATGCGGACTCTGAGAAAAATATCGCAAACGCGAAATCAAAAGCAAACGCATATGACTGCAGGCGCAGTGTGAAGTTAACGGATTCTATCATTCCCCTCGATCACTATACGCTCGCTAATTAATCTCTCTGAACTATCTCCGCGGCCACTCCCAGCGTACCATGCATTCTTTTGCCTATCACGGACTACACGATCTATACCCGATGCCCGGGGTGGCAGCCGCGTCGTTCCTTACATATCTGTTTCCTTACCTGACCGTCACTCGTAGTGTAACCCGCGCCTGTGTGTAGTTACTTTCTCAATCAACTCTACACTGGCATACTATTACGCCAGTTCTCAGTTCTCCCGTTGGTTCGATCACTGCATCGTCACGTCTTTGACGGGTTGACGGCGGCCAGTTTACGGGGAGGCACAGAAGAATACTTAGCATGAAACCCACTTACTGACAATCCCAACACAATGATGAAGATTCGAAGTTTAACTTCGGTTCTCGAAATCTAGCATCTCATCACAGGTAATAATCGCGTCCTTGCTATCATTCATAATCCATCTGATTCCATCACTACTATGTGATTGCGTTTTGTGTTGATCATCTACTTGTTACAGTTGCTAGGTGCAGGCGGAGGAGGATTTATTTGTTTGAGCAACTGAACTTAGTAACTTTGCATCCTGATCTATTAGAGTCTATTGTACTGGTGACGGGTCTGTTCCTGTCTGCTGCCTTCAGCACGAATTTCGTTATCCTTAACAACAGCACATCAGACATCAGCGATAGCCGCTGAGTGACAGCCGTCATCCATCAACCTTGCCGTCCGTCCCGTATGTAACGGACCGAGTCGGTCCGGTCCCCAGAACCAGAAAACGGCCGTCATCTCATCCTCCGTCATCTTGAGTCTTGAAAGCTTGACGGCTTGCACCCCACCAAATCGACGGCCGTCCCCGTAATTTCGCATCGCTGTTTTGGCAGGTCCAAATAAGTACCCGCAGCCTTGATGGCGGACAGTCCGCGTCTGCGATAATCGATTCATTCTGGTTTGATCGACCCTCGGGACAGAAGTTTCTGAGGCATTCGCTCTCAAATTTCTCAAATGCCATCCCCACTCATGATCATTGTCATACCGATGATGAGGAGCAAAACGAGCTTGCGACCAGTAAGCAAAAAGGTTCATTCGGCCAACCACTCGCCATCAATTTGTGAACCTGGCCCTTCTTTGTGGAAGAGGCGAATTTTGTCGTTGTCTTGTCACCCATTTGTCTTCTTCGTATATGTATTTGCTACTATTACATTCGCAGAGATATCAATGTCCGCTAGTTTTCATCGCCAGGGATTTGGGGCATACAGTCAAATGCATGCAACTTACTTGCCGACCACATCCGTGCCGACTGTCACCTCCTTCCACTTCTCCGCACTCTGCAGCCCCCGCGTGTGGAAATCCGTGATATTCTCGTACGCGTCATCTCCAAGAGCCAGACGCATGGGGAGCGCACGAGCAGGATCTATAGAGAGGAGCTCGATAATCTTCCTCGCTGCGATTCGAGTGTCGCCGCGTTCCTTCCCCGCCGCTTGATTGAATCCGGCGACCCAGTCGTGTGCAGCGTCATACCCGGTAATTGTGTTTGCCGCAACCTTGAGATTTTCGGATTTAGCGACAGCAGTTCTGAATGCGCCAAGCTGTATAGAGAAGAAATCGTGGTTACCGCACAAGGAGCGATGTCAGAAATCTGGTGGATACGTACAAGGATAGAAGTGGAACGAATGTTGAATGAAGAGAGTTCGCGCGCCCAGGTATCTGAAATGGCCTCCAATGCGGCTTTGCTAGCGCTGTAGATACCCGCGCCGGCTAGGCATAGCACGGATCCTTGTGAGCTGATGTTGACAATCGTGCCCGATGTTCGTGACCTAAAGTGCGGCAAAAACGCGTTTGTGACGTTGATGACCTGAGCTGGGATCAAAGAAGGATACAGGAGAGTAATAAAGATGAACCCCAAAAAATTGGTGTCGAACTGTGCGCGTTCTCTTGATCAGTGTTCTCTTCGGCAGCACCACCCTGCAGGTATCCTGCGTTATTGACGAGGACATCTACCTGCCCGCTGGCAGTGTGAGGCTTGAGACCGCGGATTGAAGGAAGAAATCGATCAATACGCACTACAGAGATATCGCCGCGGAGGCGAAGGCTTTGAGTCCCGCGGGGGACGAAGTCACGTCTAGTTCCAGCACTTTGGCTCCCGCTTCTTCTAGTTGCTCGAGAGTTTCCAGACGTCGGGCAGTGGCAATTACACGCAAACTCGCGGATAAGGCAGCTGTCGGTGGTTGTGAGACAGGTCTCTGGGCTGGCTCGGAAGCTTGACGGGCCTAACGCTAATTCACGACCAAGACCTGTCGAGCATCCGGTGATAAGAATGACTGATCCTGGAGTGGAACTCATGGATGAGTGGATCTGAAAGAAATCGATGGAAGGATTTGGGAAGGCTTCGATCCTGGGGCGGATCCGACCGGCGACACGGCGGCGGTGCCGGCTTGACTAAGTATGACTCAGCTGAGTCAGCTCTCCATCTTGCAGCCATGAGCATCAACTTTGAGCGCTTGAGCCGTGGACCACGTACAGTATATCCTTCGCAAGATCCACTTTGGATGGCGAAGTAGGGCACACTTTCCGCAGATACCTGGCTCAGATGCATCATGCTCGAACGAAAATTCCCGGAGCCTTCCGATCCAGCACCCACCGCTTTCGAAGCTTTGTCACCTGCGTCGCTTTCGGAATTTACGCTTCCTGGAGAAGGACCACTTCTCCCTCGATGACCCCCACAAACCTCTGCCGAGGATGTCCGTCATTCTACAGTCTTCATGCAATTTGCAACACCCTGGTCTCGGCGACACATTCGGTCCTTGGCAGTTATCGATGTCTTCTGCTCCACTGCCGGTTACGAGAAGACCTCTGCATGGCATCCCGAAAGCTTGGCGAATCTACAGTCAATTTCGCTAAAGCATCTATCACCTCGCAGACGCTCCTGATAGACTTGTCTCTCACCGACTCCGTGGTTCTCGCGCGCATCTTCTCCTCTCACTCGGCGCCCAGATACCCGTCTCCTTCGGCAGCCAACTACCGTCACCGATTAGCCTCTGTATCTTTTCTGACCAATGGTAACGCTAGAATCCCTCGTTCTGAATGAGTCCAGCAAAGCAGCCGCCTTTTTGTAACCCTCATCCCTCAGGACATCGCCAGTAATCTATACTGCCTAGTACTGATCTCATCGGACGCCATCATCCGCGCGTTTCTCTGATCTCTGGATCATTGTACTTTGCTGGTGAGGCTCGAGATGACATCAGAAACGGCCCTACACGTCCTTTCCCCGCGAGTCGTGGTGCCCGGCCTACGCACCGTCAAATTTAGGGCGCACAACGTTGTCGCCTCCGTCCACCTGCCGCGCATGAACTCCACTTGGGTGCATCTCCCCATTCCGTCCGCGCGATACATCCCTGCCGCCGTCGTAAGCGGCCCCCACTGATTCCTCCGGATACGAAACTGTCTCGTGCTGCTCGCATGGGCTTCCCGACGACATTGACGCCGGGACACTTGAGGGGGAGCGCACGGCAAGCTTCCTCTCGGTCGCTCTTGTACGTAACACAACATCACGAGGTCGCCATTTCGCGGTGGGTACTGTACCCAGGTGTGACCTCGTTACAAACAGCCTGTCTTGATTAACGCGCTGGTTCAAGAAGCACATATGGAGTACTAGTACAATAGTACTGAGCTCGCACAGCTTTGGTCTCCCACCCCATCTGGCGGGACTGCGCTTGACCGCAGCGTGGGCGGCGAAAACCGGTAGCCTACGGTTTCCCGTGCACGCCGTTGCCGTGCTCAGTTACAGTAGTCGTCGCAACGGGCTGTGTCGGGCGATAAGAATAATTTTAAAGTGTGCCGACGAGGGAGTGTCGTGTGTTGATTGACTTCCATGGAGCAGGAAGGTGTCTGGAATCCAGGGACAATTCATTGCCAGTACGCCTGCCACCCCCTCTCACATAACTAATGAGCCCACCATTGCTTCCCACTGCAGGACTCGAATAAGTTCATGCGACTCGTTTGTGCATCCCATGGTCTTGGAATACTTAGATAATCGCTCGAGTGAAGTTATCTGTTCTACCCGGAGGCATGCATTGACCTCCGCCTGGACCGTCTTCAGTTCCTCGACACCCATGGCACAGCTGACTTTTTCTAAGACCGCCGCCTCAGAGTCAAACCTGAGTTCTTGCCTTGATTCTTCCACACTCTGTTTTCGAGACCACAAACGGCGGATAATCCGCTTATGTCGCTCCGTGCAATTTCCGCGACACAGGTTGGCCGTTGAAAGCGGAATGCCAAGGTGAGGACGTTTCTTAATCTTTTACTTAACTTCTCCCGTCCGCATGGATTCGATCTTGCTCGGGCTCGGTGACCAACAATGAAAACGATTTCAAAGCGAAGCTCGCCGAGTCG
Organism: Panellus pusillus; assembly: GCA_013387415.1. Classification (NCBI taxonomy): domain Eukaryota; kingdom Fungi; phylum Basidiomycota; class Agaricomycetes; order Agaricales; family Mycenaceae; genus Panellus; species Panellus pusillus. The sequence continues at coordinate 80,980 of QVIE01002526.1, read as the reverse complement.
CAGCGAACTCGTCGGGGCGGATTCTCGAATTCAGTGCATCTTCTGCGCACTTTGAAACAGCGGGGATTATAGGTTTGCGCAGAATCATTATCGGCGATCGCTTTCTGGGTTTTGCTCTGTCAGACTCAGACGTCCGCTCACCGTCACAATATTCTCTGCGCTATTCGTCATCTTCGTAACATACCACCGAAAGGAGGTCCAGAGCATTGAACTTCAACGCGAACGGCACATCTTTCTTCTCGTCAGTCGAGTGTGGCATACACATACATCAGCATCCATCTTGATTTTTCCCCGTTGATCGCAGTCCCCAGACACGCTGCACCTAGCACTATAGACGTATTATTGAGTGCTTGATGTCATTCTTACTAGGCGGGTCGACAAGATAACTAACTAAATGGACGTAGACTGCGCAAAACCAGGCAAAACCACGACTGCCAACCCCACTGTGCAAGCGATCAGTCAGCGCTTTCATTTGTAACTTCTCCCAAAAAGCAACTTGGTGCTGTTGGCCATCAACCTTGGTAAATTTTGGGAATTGGAGCACCACCACCGAGATAACATTATGGCCTTATTTTGTCACGAAACATTTACCGTTCTGGGAATAAAGCATTTCGAAGATGTTGTGTGGTCTTTTTCAGGGGTTGACCGCAGTTTCCCATGGTTGAGGTTTGAGATTGATGCATGTTGATGGTGCAATCCATGTTCTACTGCGGTGATCTGATATTTGCGCTTTTGATTTGCGATGTTTTGAGAAGATCAGACCAAGTGTTGGTCGACGAGAAGCCATAACCCGTGGACGACACAATTGGTACCCATGATTCTCGCCAAACCATCTGAAATTCTGGAAAGCTTGAAGCTTATTTAGATCTTCCAAGTCATTGTAATCTCAAACCACGAACCTGGAACCATGAACCAAATTGAACGGAACCGAGATGGATCCCCGAAACACATACTTACCTGGAACATGGCTTATCGGGTTTATTCCGGTAAAAAGCGCTTTCACATTCCATGGACATATCTTCAAGTTATTTCCGACATGGTCGTATCTATCAAAGCTGTGCGGCGCTTTATCTCCGTCTTCACACGCAAGATGCGAACAACCAAACTGCCGTACCTGGTTAACGGGCTAATCTGTCCGCTTTTTCACCGCGTTTGAATGAATGATTGGAGACTAGAGTGGCTTTGCGTCTTTGTTGAAGAACGTTTGTCAATTCCGCATTATAAGTATTAAGTATGTAGGAGCTTTGTCTTTCACGTCGCTGATTCCAATCAATTGAGTCGAGCCTGGCGCAAGCTGGAACTGGCGTTTGTGATTCGGATTGTGCCGTGTGTCTGAAACTAAGAATTATTCATCATATCCACCGTAGTACTTCCTAGTACTTCCCAAGGAAACGGTGCATCGCGTGACTTTGACGTGAGATAGATAGTAAGTACTCCACACTTCATTTCCCAGGCATTCGCATCTTTTGTCGTTGTCATACCCCAACTTTGGTCCCTGAATCCTTATCATTTTGTTTGATATGTGCTCACCCCTGCAAGGACTTTTGGTCGTGATAGGTAGGTAGGGAGCCTGGAGCATTACACGGCGTGCGAATCGCGAACGCCGATTTCCAGGGATTATCCCAAAGCAAGTAAAACTACGTCATCGCCCCTGGACCACTTCCAGCCAATTCGAGCCCCAGTGAGCAGATCCCACAGGTTCCCCAGTGCCCCGCCTTGGAACGACAGAAAGCAGCAAAAACGGTGACCCAGAATTGATTGGTTTCGACTCAGACAGACTCAACTTACAGGCGGTGCAACAGGATGGCGTACAGTTTCTGAAGGACCTCATGCACATATTTTCCAACCAGGACAATAGTTGAGCGTTCGTAAGTACTAATGGCTTTCAGAAACGCAACGGTAGTGAGTTGTCTGTGATTTCGGTAAAGCACGGAATAGTTTTTTCCAAAAATTTAGTACGCAAGTTAAGAACCTCAGGGGATGCTTGACTACCTCCCTGTACTTGCTTTTGCCTTGTAGGTCTTCGAACATATTTCCAGTATTGAAGTTGGTGTCAACATATTCAATTCCCTGGACTTTGATTGCGACTCTGCGAGAACATTGGCTGCAATATGGATTAAAGGCCTGCCGTACTAGGTGCAGGTCCAAAGATCATAACCCTCTGGAAATGGTTCTCAGAGCAAGACGACAGCCGTGAGAACCAAACTTTCTTAAGATCTTGCCATCGCAGCATCCGGCGGAATTAGTAATGATTGGTTCGGGCCCGCACTCAGCGCCGGCGCCAGTCTTCTGCCATGTAGGACGCACGGCGTCTGGCGCGTGGTCGAGGTTGCCGAGCGATCTTCATTATATGCCGAGATATATTGCGGGGAGATTCATCAGTGGCGGCATTTCTTCCGTCGAGGCCAAGTCGGAATACAGCCCCTAGAACGATCATACCAATTACGATAAACCGGGGAGTTGAGGATTTGTGCTATGTTTAGAACCTAGCAGAACACTGGCTAATATATATATTGAAGCGTTGAGATTGAGGCTTTGCGCCCACAGACCGTGCATGCGGATGCCGCGCCGGTAATTTCGTCACTGTCGACCAGCGGGCGGGAATGCACGTCAGTAGCACATGCTCATCCGATTTCAGCCGGAAGAGCGGGTTACTCGCTTCCCTTCGTATCTCAGGGAGATGGCCCCTATGTAATGAGAACAATGGATAGATTTGACCCCCCGGGCCGCGGAACTGGCATGTGTACTTAGTTCAAACTTCGCGCCAGATAGCAGAGCCTCGGCATGGCTCTTCACCTGATGCTTTGTCAGATATCAGTGTTTGCGTTTGAAGCTGCCACGTCGTGAACCTATCAATTCAAAGAACTTAGACTAGACAGTGGCTTTCTAGTGGCTTTCTATGTGCCGGAGCCGACATCAAGATCTTCGATCAGTGGCGGTACATACGCGGATGCTTTCCAAAAATATGGCGCAGATTCCAGCAGAGATCGGACTCCGAATCCTCTGATATCTCCCGGAGCCCATAGAGCAACACTTCCTTATCCCATGGGTCATTTGGAATGTCATTTCAGCACTTTTGCAGCACATTCAAGAAAAACCATCACTCAGTGGCAGCCGCACTAACTTCTATGTTCTTTTATGTGCAGCTTCTGTGGCACGACGCGCTGCACATAATCATTTCCCTTGGAGAAATAATTCAAAAGTTTGATACTCGGAATGCCTGCGGCGTTGACAGGGTACACCCAGGATACGAAATGAAGCCGGAATGTTAACGGAGCCCCTATACACTGAGCAGGGTAATTATTACATTGTGGAGGAATGGACTTTGCAAAGATTCTTTAAGTTATCGGCGGCGGGGAAGTTGAAGTTCGACCGGGTCCGGGCCAGAGGAAATTCAAATTCGACACTCCGACGCTGCTTCTGAGACCGATCGTCTCCTGCCCGAATGAAGCGGGGATTCGCAAGCGATTTTTTTTCTCGACCCTGCAGCATGCATACGCGCAAAGTATTCGGTTCGGCAGATGAACACTCCGGTTCGATAGAATTCGAAATATCACGGCGGTAGGTTCAGATGACGGGCGAAGGATGGTTGTGAGGAGTCAAAATTCAAGACGCCTCTGAGTCTCGCTGCGGTCTCTTACATCTCCGAATGGCCTTGCCTCAATCCCCGCCTTTGCCGAGACCAATGTTTACCCGAAATCAGGACCGATCCAGGCTCGGAAAGCCATTCGGAAGGCTGCGTCACTGCATTCGCCCTGAATTGGTACTAGCCTCGCCATCTTCGCGAACGCTGCTGATATTTGTAAAAATTCAAACGCTGCTGGACCGACATGTCTGGTACTTAATCGTCGCAGGCACCTTGAGGGGATTTTTTCGCCATGGTCAGTCAAAAGTATCCGGCAGCTGAAGCTAGTCGACTCTTGTTCAAGTTAGTCACTTAGCGCGGTCTAGTGTAGGCCAGTGCGCCGTTTCTCACGCTCGCCATATGTGCGAGAGCGCGGTCAATACATCGTAAGTCCGGTAGGACATGGCGTGCTCGTTTCAGCGGCCGTCCCTACCGGCGCTTAGGCAACGTTCGCCCCTGTTCGCCCGCGGCGACAATGTTCGCCCACGGCGTTGATATATATCAGGCTGTCAACATCCAGGGTGCTTTGTTGGATACTGATGACCCCGGCTGGTCGCTCTACGCGCGACTACAACAAGAACTCATCATGGGATATGATACAAGGAGAGTTCGAAACAATCGAGGTACAGCATCAAATTCGTTGTATTGTTGCCTATTGTTGCGCGCGAACCCCGGGTTGAATTGATGTCCGATGATTATCAATTCGGATCCTTCCAGTGCGGCTTTCAAGCTTCTGCGTGGGAAGATAGGAGATTCATTCTCAGTCGCCGCATTGTTGACGGCACACACGTTGCTTCAGCACCCACAGCAAGCTCGCCGACATACTTCACGATGTCCAAAGGCTCGCCTCTCTTCGGCCAGTACTTTCCCCCTAAGCCCAAATGGACTGTAAAGGACATTCCCGACCTCTCGGGACAGGTGTGTACGGTCTCCGAAGTCTCACCCGGCTCTGAATTTGGTTGCAAAAGGTGATGATTGTGACTGGCGGAAACACGGGTGTGTAGCTCTCTCGAGTCGTGCCGTTTTGCATTAGTCTGAAAGCTATAGGTGTCGGCTATGAGACGGTGAAAGTGCGCCATTTATCAGTAAATCTCATCGTCAAGAAAATCATGCAACAACAAAGGCTCTCCTAGAGCACAATGCAAAGGTCTACGTCGCCGGGCGCAGCGAGAAGAAAGTGAACGAGGCGATAGAAACCTTGAAAACCCAGACCGGAAAAGCTGCGATATTCCTGCCTGTCGACCTCAGCGACCTCAACTCCGTCAAAAAGGGCGCCAATGAGTTCCTACAGTGCGTGCCCGTAGCTTTCTTTGACCATTCGATCACTGTTTTTCGTGTCCAGGAAGGAATCCCGGCTGGACGTACTTTTCAATAACGCGTGAGTCTCTCAGTGTAAAAAGCTCCGGTCTGATGGGAACTCCATAGCGGTGTCATGGTACGAGTGTGAAAAACACCCCAGTATTAGCGGTACCTCAATAGTCGTCATGTTAGTGGCCTTCCGTTGACAAGGTCACTGCGCAAAACATCGACCTCCAATGGGGCACGAACGTCCTGGGTGCGTTCGTCCTCCGTGGCGCTTTTTTTCGCTCTGACCTCGATGATTCAGGTCACTTCTACCTCACCAAGCTCCTGCTACCGACAATGATTGAAACCGCCGCGGCGCAGAACAAACCCTCGCGCGTGATCCACACAGCATCTTCTGCCGCGCAATCGCACCCCATTGAGGAGGGTATCAAGATCGAAACTTTCGTCGACGGGCCCGACCGCAAGAAGAAGACGACTGAGATCCTCTACGGACAGAGTAAACTGGTATGCCTGTCCTTCCTTTCGAACGCCGTAGGAGTGATTCACGCCAGTGCCTTCCTCTCCTTTGTAGGGCAACGTGATCCTTAGCAACGAAGTGGCACGGCGCTACGGAGACCAGGGAATCGTCTCCATCTCGTGCAATCCGGGCAACCTCCGCAGTGATCTGACCCGTCACATCGGAGGTATCAAGAAGAAAGTCATCGTGCGTCGTTTTCTCCCTGTCCTTTGTGTTTCGTTCGCAAGTAACTAGGACGTGAATTGATTGCAGTGGATGATGTGCCACCCCGTCCCTCTCGGCGCGCTCACGCAGCTTTGGGGCGGCACTGCCGCGGAGGCGACGAAGCATAATGGCGGCGTACGTCTTTTCGGTTCGTTTTATTCGATCAGCGCGCTAACTGCGATGCAACGTAACTAGTATCTCATTCCTTGGGCGCGCGTCGGACTCGTTCCCCCTCCGGCTCAGGATGCCAAGGTCAACAAGGCAGTTTGGGATTGGATGGAAGAGCAGGTTGCGCGTATTGAGTAGGCCAAGGCCAAGTTGAATAAGAGTCGCGTTACGCGGCTTATTTTTCCCCCGATGATGCATGTTCTACATAGTACCACCGTACCTTTCCATACTCTTCACAATATTTCGGCGTATCCGTGGCATACAGCTCTCCTTACAGTCGTCCGGAATGATAGATGCGCGAGCCGGCTCCACTCCTTTGTTACTTGTACCGTTATGGTCATTGCAAGCAGCCTACTGTACTGTCTTTCTGTTTTATTCCAAGAAAGGTGCGTCACATTGGTCCCCACCCGTGGTGCTTTGTCGCCTGAAAACAAAGCCCTTCATATGTCGCACTGAGAGCATTCAGTGTAAAGAAGTGATTATATTTCCATAGCTTTGCTACCATCGGATAGAACAGCCTTCGGAACCTGTTCGGAACGGGCAACTTCCACACTCATCATTGAATTGAAGGGTGATTGGAGGCGAATATGGGGGAGTTGTTTCATTGTAAGTATCTTCCTATCCAGTGTTATCACCGTTGCATTACGATTTTCTTCCGCCTTTCTTCCGTGTCCATGATGGCGTAATTCGCGAGCCTCCAGACTCATGCCACAGCAATATAAGGCAACATGGCATACCTAGAGGTTAAGCCGACAGGCGGACAGCGGATATGCATACGTATTCGTTCCACCAAGTATGATTATGTAAGGCGGCGATTGCATGTCGTTTTACATTTCACTGGCATATACTCATGAAATGAGCGTCCGTTCCAAGGGGAATGTCGTGGCATCAGCCAGCCCTACTGACGGGTAGATGCTATGTAGTACGGCGTCCAGACTCAATACAATTCGTTTGACAGATGGTGGAAGTTCTTCCGATGACTCCTGCTTCTCGCGAATCCGACGATGTCGCTTTGGCGAACTTCGAGGGCAGAACAGATGTAATTCCGAGCGTGATGGGTGCCTGGCTTTTGAGGAGTGAGCGGGGGTACTACGGAGTGTCAGAGTAGAGTATTCGGGACGTCGGCAATCAGGCGACAAAGGTTGATTCTGATCAACGGAGTTTCCCCTTTCCGGGTATTGAATTAAGACATCTCATGAACTCCCCCCGATGTGGACTTGGGGTGCATTTCTTATTTCGGCTAGAAACTGTCACATCCCTGTAAACTTGTGTTAAGCGCGACTAGATTGGGACCACCGTTAGACAGCCTTGAGACAGCCATGGATCTACGATAAGTATACAAAACACTGGCAGTTGGATATAGATAGCACTGATCTCTGACCCTACTTTTTACCTTTCAGTCCGCGTCTTCTCTTCCTGGCCTTCTCCTCCATGTCTTTCTCACTCCCAATGTCGGCGCTGTCCAATATGCAGATCTCATTCAAAGTTGGGCTTCCTGATGGCGTTTTTGCCTTTGAGATGCATCCCTCGACGAACAATTCCGGTGGGGAGGCCGCCATGGCGTCGGGGAGTGGGATGAAGCTGCATGTCCTCACAAGTCATGACTTCAGCGGGGTCACACTTACTCTGTTCACCTCTGGCGGAGATGCGCCAGGAAACGTCCACAGCACCACGGATGTTGCGCCCACTCCTCCTTCTGCGCCCAGTAATCCTGCTCCCAGCAATCCTGCAACTGGATCTATGGAGGACATCTATCGTGAGCGCGCTGCCACGTGGCTCTTTGACGCCACTGACCTCGGAGCTCAGTGCCCGACTTTCTTGCCTCCGCTTCGCCCTTCGCAGTGCCACCGTATTGCGAGTCGTCTTGTTCAGAACCCTCGCTTCTCGATGGAAATGCTGACCGGCCTGGGTTCGACGATTTTCTTGATAGTGAGTCTCTTCTCGACTAACGTTCCCGGTGACTAATGTATCTTCTCGCGCCAGCGTTCAATCGCGATAGTACCAATACTACGCCGTCCGACTCGCCCGCCACTCCTTTACGTGGTATGCTCTCGTTCTGATCACAAACCTGATACCTTCTTACGTCTCACAGACCTCGACCAGCCAACTTGGATGACAGTCGATTCCTGCGCTCCCGAGCTCGCGGCCTCACCGCCGAGATCCCGCGGCCGGGGACAGGGTCGCCACCATAAAATTCCCTGCACGATGGGTTGCCGCATGGATTTCTCTCGCAAGCACGATCGCCTCCGGCACGAAGTTGCACAGCATGGTAGGTTGTGCGAGTGGGAGTGCAGCTCCTGCCAGGGCTTCTTCTCCTCCGACGTCACATTCAAGAAGCATCGTTGTAAGGCTGTCTCAGTGGGGAGGAGGGTCGGGGATCGAGAACGGGAGCGGGAACAAAATTCTGCATCATGATAGAGTGTGTGGAGTTGTTACTGGAGGCGCAATTTGACTGCACTATCGTAGAGTCCACCGACTAGAATATCCTAACCACTGTCGATACATATTTTATTAGCATTAGTTGTAAATGAAGTTTCGCTTATATCGATAACATTCGACCGCAAAGAAAATGTACGCGCTACGAGTCTTTTTACCTGGAAAAGAATGCAAAAGAATGCAAAAAGCATCCGCATCCGTGGTACCTTGGACTTGGCTTTACTGTCGCAAACATCTGACATGACACTGAATAGCCGCTCATAGTCGGCCATAGCCGGTCGTTATCTCTTCTGAGCAAGTCCCACTCCATTTGTCTCAGCCCCGGGACTGAGAATCATCAGGGGATGTCTTTCAGAGTCGAATTTGTGCGGGCAGCGCGGAAAAGACATCGGGAATAGGCATAGTTTCATCACCGTGGTAGTAAGATAAGCTAAGATGAGAGGGCGTTGAGTATCATACTCCTCGGTGGCTGTAATGATTTCAGCAGCGAAAACACGGAAGTTTCATTCTCGATCTTGCGTCTCGCGCAGCGCAGTTGGCGGGATACTCTCGGCGTACTCACGTTCTCGGATGTTACTCAGGGCTCCGGTTACGGTCCCGTCAAACGTGGACAAGATATAATCATAAGTATGGCGGATAATCTTTGTTTCTCATCGTGTGAGTACACGGGCCGAGTACTTTCAATGCGCGGGTGTCGTGATTCGATTCGGCCCTAGCCCGTCAGTATCGTTCTGAGAACGCCTTGGAAGTTTTTCTCTTGCACCCCTTTGTTTTGACTTGGCGATCTCGTCGGGAGACGGAAATTTCCGCCGGGCGCGGCCTGTACGCTTTCGGTCTCTGCAAAGTGTGAGTCTAGGCCAATCACATCCCCATGACGTTTTTATATTCCAGGAACACACAGGAAATTGGAATCCGATCTGCAACCCTGCGGCCTCCCGAGTACGCGCACCAGGCGCGCACTGTCAAACGAGAGCTTCACATTCCGGAGCGCTCGGTATTCTGTGTATGACCTGATTTTTCATAAAATATTCTTAGTTTATGCCAAAATGTAGTCCGACAGGAACTTTCAGCCAAGTTTAAGTATGCGCCAGTCGGAAGTTTCGCAAACTCTTGAGCAGACTTGAGGTGGCATTTGAAATTTTAGGTCTTAGTTGAAGTTCATGCCGTGACCGTCGAACATGAAGTTTAGACCGTTCTAGTGTGCCACCCACTCGACTGGCCAACGCCGGCCCTGATTGAAATCAATTGGACCATCAAGCCGAAGGCCGCCGAACCAAGCCGCAGAATGTTACTTAATTTTGCTGATTGACCACTATGTAGTCAAAGAAAATCAACCAAAGGCATGGTTTGCCAAACTAAGGACTGGTTGAATTCACTATGTTCAGCTCAAACTTGTATGAAACTTCATGTTCGACTTGGTCGTGTAGTTCAGGCTGACGGCAACGTTTGATGATCATTCCGACTACTGACTACCGCTTCTTCGCGCTCGCTTTTTGATGAAAAATGCTGTCATATCTGTGCTTCACGCTGACTCCGAAGTCTGTGCCGGTGCTTTGATTCAGTGATAGGCACACTTGGGAACAGGGAACGACCTCGTTTGATCCGAACTGATCTGTGATTCTTAAGATATTATCTGCAGCCGTGGTCGGCGATCAATCTATTCATCAACGCTGCGTGGAACCGTGTACTATGTAGGTAAGTCATTTGTTTCTGTAACTGTAAGTCATTGTTGTTCCAAGTGAAAGCTCAATTCCAAGGCATCTAGTACTAACATGCATGTACTTATTGAGAATCAACGAGCGAGCATTCAGTGGACAAGATGCTGTTCAATGAGGCTGTCGATCATGTCTTTCACAGAAAACGCATCAGACCAGAAAATGATGGAAAGATTAAGTCCGTGTCGTTCTTTGACACGCTTCCGTAAACCCGCAAAAGTAATGGAGTCAATTCCACGCGAAACGAGGGATTCCGATTCATCTTCGGGATAGCAAGGATCAGAATGCATATATTGTGAGAAAACGGCCGCTGACCAAAATCTTCGCCTTCCAATGTGTCCCGCACACAGTGCATCAGAGCGTCCCGGAGCTTCTCCGTAGGCATGTCCACTCTCGGTTCCGCAGTGTGCTCCGTGTCTTGAGCCGGTTCGTCCAGGTGTCTACGGATTGGTTCTTTCCGTCTGTCACCCGTAGCATTGCGGGATGGAATGTAGGATGGATACCGATGTCGGCGTTGGAAGGGATACTTGGGGATGTCCACGGTTCTGTAGCGCGCCTGGACTGCCTGGTGAGCGTAAAATACGCGAAAATTCGGCGTCACCCCGTGATTTTGATACAGATTCGCCAGTGCAGATAAAAAGGCCGTTTCCTGATCTTGTGCTCTTCGGCCGGACAGGGTAACAGCTAACGCGACGTCACAGCCGTTCGCCAGAAGGAGAGACCGTGCCACCGTCTGTGGTCCGATATCCAGGATCGCGCCAATGGACTTGTCCTCGAGGATGGCCGCTGCTGCTCTTGAGAACATGACCGGACGGCGGACGTGATCGGCCTAAAGATTTTGAGTTTGAACATCGAAACGATCATGTTGACATACCCAATGCGTCTGAGTCAAAATCTCTCCTTTCGAGATTGCAGCACCCAAAGAAGTAGAGTATAATGTGATGCGCAACGGCTGAAATGAATTTGAAAAAGAACTTGACCATGTACGCAGGCCAACGGCGGCACTAGCAACTCGAGGGCTATGAAATCCTTGGTCCACCCTCAGTCGAGTCGCTTTGATGTTTTGCCGTTTTGCCATCTTGACAAACTCGTCGATGTCGTGAGAAGCTCCGGAGACGCAAAGGCTCCTCGGACCATTGATAACGGAGACGCTAATGGTACTGTCCACACGGCACTGGTCCAAAATCGCTGGATGTCTTCCTCGGGGCATGCCAGCGCAGCCATCCCACCTGGATTCCCTTGAGGAGGGCGGAGTAGACGTCCTCGAGTGACAACGAGATCGAGAGCCACTTCAAATGTAAATGCGTCCCCGATAACTGCGAACAAAGATAAAGTTAGATTCTGAGGACTGAAGGACTGTACCCACGTGCGGCCGTTATTTCGCCCAAACTGTGCCCGATAACCGCACTTGCCTCGAGCCCTAGCTCCCTAAGCCATCGACACATCGAATACTGATAGACAAAGACGCAAATCTGGTCTACGTCACTGTGGATATCCTCTTCCTCTGCTGCATCCGCGTCCAGCAACATCTTTGCGATGGGCAAGCCACAACGATCCTGTGCTCTCCGGCCGAATTCCATGACATAGTCGCGAAATAAGGAATGCCTTTTAGCAAGCGCAGCGGCCATGCCTGGGAATTGGACGCCTTGGCCAGGGAACGCGAACGCCAATGCACCAGTACTACTTTTGGTTGGAACCAGCGCGCTCGCACGTTCTTGTAATTGGCGAATCAGATCAGCAAGGTCATTTGCAACGCAAGCAAATCTGTGTTTGTAATGTTCTCTTCCAACGCAGGCAGTGTAGCAGACGTTGTGAAACTCATGCGCGTCTGCATTCCGTAGAAATGCAATGTACACCTTGATATATGCCGACAGAGCTGCGGAAGTCTTCGCGCTGAGGACAAATATCATTGGGCCCGCAGCTCCCGGGTCTTGGGACGATGGTTCTTCCGGACTCTGCAAAACGATGTCTGCCAATGTACCTGAAAATCCGTAGGATCTTGAGGACTGTGAGCCTGTACCGCAAAACATGCAATGAATCAACATACAGCACCATGGCGTGATGCGGTTTGGATGCGGCGATGACTACAGGTTCCGGTGAAATCCACAGTGGAACTCGTGTCAGGTCCAGTCGACGGTTAGCATTGTCGGCTCGGAGATGGAGCAACCCGGGCACAATGCCGTGCTTCAAAGCCATCAACACAGATAGCATCCCAACCAATCCAGCCGAAGGTTCGGTGTGCCCAAGGGAAGACTTGGAGGCGCTGACAATGAGTGGATCCCCCACACGTGGACGTGCGGAGACAAAGGCTTCATTTATGCCTTGTATTTCACAAAGATCGCCCAGCGACGTTCCTAAAGATGCGATTAGCGTTCTGTAGCTCATGGAAATCGAAGAATATACCAGTTCCGTGGGCTTCAATGAAACTACGATCTGTTCAACAAATTGCGATGGATTGCGTACTCATTTCACTCACTGGATGTCCAGAGGGTCGAGCTTAGCTTTGCGCAAGACTGCTCTATGAAGAGCGGCTTGCGCCTTGACGTTCGGCGCGGCGAGTCCCTGAGATCTTCCATTATGCGAGACTTCCGTGGCTTTGATGATGGCCATAATTCGATCCCCATCCCTCTCCGCCGCATTCCGTGTCTTGAGTATGAAAGCGACCGCGCCTTCTGAAGGGACGTATCTTTCCGAAAAGGGTCAAAATCAGTCCGCAGAAGGTGCCGTGTCTGCTCACCCGTCAGCGTCTGCAGTGAAGGCGGAACAGCGGCTATTGGGCGATGCCATGTTCTGCGCCGTGAGAAACCTGTATCATCGTTCCTGAGCATGGATATATCTAAGGTGCAAAGCCTCCCCACATGAATGAACCTGGCCAGCAGTGGGTGTTACTTGAGCACACGATGGCTGATTCACCGGCGCCAGACTGGAGGTATGCGACCGCTATGATACGTGAGCTCGCTGGTACAGATGCAGAGAAGACGAAGTTAACCTTGATCAATGCAGACAATTCCTCCGCTACAGGCCGTATCTACTGTGATCGAGGGCCCATGGATGTCAAGAAGGCTTGTACAAAAACATGGGTCGGCTGTTGGTCCGACATCAACAAACTCACTAGCTTATGCGCCCACTGGCAGTACTTGGAGCCCGCCCAGTCCCGTAGAACCGGGTATACGCTGTGAGCATGATGCACAGTCGAACTTCCAATTGATACAGGAATACACACCATCAAATCCATGTGCCGCATTCAACAATGTCTCGAAGCCATCATCTTTCGTTGCAACAAAAACACTCGTATTCGTCCCCTTGATTCTTGACACCGGGATGTTCGCATCCTCCAGCGCTTCGAAAGCCACCTCGAGCGCTGCGCGCATGGTGGGCGACACGTAGTACGCCTCAGTCGCCGAAAGACCGAAGAACCCGTAGTCATAGCTGGACATATCTATAAGCCCGGCCTTGCGCAAGCAAACGTGGGCGGGATAGAAGCTGGCATGATCCCAACGGCCCGGCGGGATGTCTGCAATAACGGAGTCGTTCTTGCCCATGAGAGCGGCCCAGAGAGCAGAGTCGTCGTTGATACCGCCGGGAAGCCGAAAGGCTTTGCCTACGATGACGATTTCGTCTTTCGTGTCTGCGGAGGTGGCAAAGTTCGAAGGCTCTTGAACGGAAGATGTCGGCGAAAGGAAGTTCCGGATGCCGGCAATCAGTGATGGAATACCGATGTGGATGTAACAGATGTTGGCCGGCAAAACGGCCCGCCCGGCAAGGTGCTCGTTGAGCTTTGCTGAGATTTTTACTGCCAGAACGGAGGTCATTCCAAGCTGGGGACTTCATTCAGACTGAACGATAGAAAATCTCGGCCACTCACTTCGGCCAAAGTCATGGAGGTCAACATGTCGCTGTCCGATATGTTGAGGACATTTCCAACAATACTTGTTAGTTCATCCTCCAGAGCTGGCAGGTTCGATACTCAATACAAGCTTAGATGACCAAGCATAGGGAATGCTTGCCATGATCCTTTCCGTTATGTCCCGGCTCAACCTCAGGCGGCGTGCTCATCGCGGCGCCAAATAGATCCTCAATCTGCTTACGGAAGATCTCACCCTTCTTCGTGCGCGGAATTTTCTGTGATCCGCTCAATATTAACACCGAGGACATTGAGATCCGGAGAGCGGGCGGCAGGCCGGCATTGAGCGGTGCCAGCACTCGCGCCACCTGCGTTCGTGTTAAAGCGGCATCCAGACGGTGAGCGCTGTCCGCGAGCTCGACGATGGCCCACACAGAAGCGGATGCACCCCGGAGAAAATTGTCACCTATGACGCACGCATTGGAGATGAACTCGGCGGAGCGTAAGGAATTTTCGAGGGGACGCGGGTCAAGGGATTCGCCACTCCTCATCTGATAGCGCAGTTAGTGTTCAAGTGCTGAGGAAGCAGAGACGTGCTCGCCTGAATGTAATCAGTGGCACGGCCTAGCCAAATAAACTTCGAGTCGTTGACACGATAGCAATCCCTTGTCTTGAACGTGACCCACCCTTGCGCATTCACGGAAAATGACCCGTCATCGAAGCCAATGTAGCCCTGTGGGAGTAGCTTGCTTGTGACAACAAGCTCTCCCTCTGACACCAGGTTTAATGCGGGCAGTGGTCGAGAAGATGGAGAACATCGTACCATCTATGCCATGAGATTCGCCTTTTTCAAGCTCAATTCTGGCGTCGGAGATCAGACCCTCAGCAACAAAACCGGAGAGCGAGTCTTTCGCCCTTCCCGCGAAGATGGCGCCGCCCGTTTCCGTCATTCCAATCCCAACCATGAGCGGTACACCGTTTCTATCCGTCCAATCTGCAATGGCAGGGTCGAGCGCAGCCCCACCACATTCGAGCATTGTCATGCGGCGCAGAGCACCCAGGAGAGTCTCTGCGTCCAGATCCCCCAACTCGCACGCTGCTCTTATACCACTGAATACGAAGGGAAGGGTAGCCAGCGCCGAGATGTTTTTATTGAGAATGCCTTTGATGACTCGGGTGGTAAGGTCTGTTGGCGCTTGCTGAAGCTGATACGCGGAAGGGATAGAGGCAAAGACGTAACAGCCTGCGGTGAGAATGGTAGCGGTGCCAATGTCCTTAAGAAAGCAACGTTTGAGCACGGAAAGGAAAATACAACAAGAATGAAGTTGTGCAAACCTGCATGTGGGATAATACATGCGACCACGGGGCCCAGCCGAGGACTCGGGTGTTGTCTAGGTTGATGCTTGGCTGCATGCGTCGCCACCACGCGAGTTTGGACTGACAGTTGCTGAGGATGAATTTGTGCGTCAGGGGAACTGCCTGGATCACGTTGAGTCTATAAGACGACGATGACAAGAAAATTTGCCTTCAGATTTTGTCTCGAAGAAGCCGAAGAGGTGAAGAGATAAAGACAAGGATCGTCGGAATTGAACACTGGCCGATGCTGAGCGGGGGTGATGCTGGATCTTCCATAGCGTTCGTTCAAAGCCGGAATCGTAGATTCTTCCGGACGGAATACTCGAACCTCAACCGCGAGTTCTAAGAAGCAAGGTCAGACACATCCATCGGAGAGGAACTTGGCACCTGAGGCCCAGGAGGCATTCGAGGTATCGGCCGATGATACGTAGACGCACATCGGCTTCACGATGTCGACCATGCCATCTAGGAGGGCGGGAGGAATGTGCGCATCAATGGGGATGAATGTGCCAGCAATTTTCCAAACCGCAAGCATGAGAGCGAAAACAAATGGATGGTTTTCGCCGACAAAAGCGACCTTTGCATAAAGACCGATGGAGTTCTTCAGGTCTTGCGCCATGGCATTGGAAACTGCTTCGAGTTGTGAGTACGTCCAGAGGTGCTCGCCACATTCTACTACAGGACGGTTGGAGGTGCGGGAATTGTATGCAGTCTCGGTGAACACATCAAGGATGGAGGAAGGAACAGGAGGCATTCGAGACGAACAAGTGGGAGAGACCAGTGCCATGGTTGAAATAAATATCGAGATCTGTCATTTAGGATTTCATCGCCCCGTCTTATCCTCAAAATGTAACATACGGACCTCGGACACTGTTCTGCTGCGAGGCAATGCACTCTTTTGCAAAAGTCACAACCGCTCTCCTCCACCGAACCTTTTCCTCCACCTACTCGAATCTGATAAGCCGAGATCTGTGCTGCTCTTAAACTGTAAGACGCGGGCCAATCTGCTCTTTAGCAACGAAGCCAGTGCTCTGCGTGCTTGACGCGCCAGAAAGTCGGCGCGTATAGCCTCGAACAAGATCCGATGTTGCTTTTTGCAAGGTGGAACGTTGATTATATCGCGAAGTCTGAGCTCCCGGTCGTGCTCAGGGCAGAGGTCACGGGTGAAGAAGAAAAAAGGTGTTGATCTCGTGATGATCAATCACATCGGCCCGCCTAATTTGAGAGATCCCATCCCGGTTTCAATTTATTTCTCCCGTTTTGTCGATATGGTATGTAAACATCAAGCCTAACCAGGAGTAGGTATAGCGGACTGCGACGTAAGTATGCCGTGGACCCATCACAGCATAGGCGAATCGTGTCCCATAAGTACTGTATCTGTTGAGGACTTTTCCGCAACATATCGGTTCACATCAGCTCAACATCAGCTCACACACTGAGTCTGAGTATGTAGCTTGAAAAAATACAATACCGTAACACGACTCATGATGTACCCATTTTGGTTGCATTTGGAATGGCTCAATAGGAGTCCGGAGTCGAACCGAACAACTGCGGAATACTACTCGCTCCCACGTAAGGCTGGTGCGTTCGACATGTACCCAATTGACGCTTCTAGAATCGTCTCCAACACTTGAACCTCCGCCTCATTCCTCGGCGCATACAAAAACGTCCACTCCGTTGGCGGCCCCGGCATGCCCGGTCCCGCGAGCGGATGTCTCTGGCCCCACCCTTTGGAAATCACTTGCTTCCCATCCTGCGCTGCGAGCGCCAAATGACACGTGTAATCGTGGTAGTCGTGCATGTGAGCTATCTCGCGCTTTGTGCGGCGCACCGTGTCGTGGCTCGGGACGTGTTTGGGATCGTTGATCGCGATTTCGGGGCGCAGAAATATGGCCTCGGCGTGGAATTCGAATTTCGAGAGTGCGAGTTGAGTTGTGTCCTGGTGGCGGGATTGAAGGCGCTGGATGACGGAGCCTTTCAAAGAGTTCATTCCGAAGTCCGGGTCAACGTGCTGATTCAACTGCACGTGCCATCAGTTCATTGTTTTTTCACGTCGGTCCCAGCAACAAGAGCACATACTTGTCTCTGAATGATGTGGCTGGTTGTCTTTGGGCGCGGCCTTCGCGAACGGGCAGCTCTTCGAGCCAGCGGCGTTTTTCGGGCAAGCGGTCGTATATTTCCAATCCCGTCTCCTCCCCTCGAAAGAGTGAGAGCACCAGCACGATGATATAGCCTTGCAAATTCTGCGGTGCGTAGGATGGTCCACCTTCAAGAAAGGTGTGATAGTCTTTACGAGCGAAGGGGAACACTGCAGCGGTGATGAGCACGGCACAGACTCCGATCAGAGCTTTCAGGTCGATGTTCATTTCCAATAGATGTCGCCCGAGCACACGTCGCGGTTCTTAAGTATAATCGAGTCCAATTTTAACACCTTCCAGGGATACAACCGAGTTGGAGTTGCGAGAAACCCCGTTCTGAGCGGTCAAATGCTTGATCCTTTCAAATAGCGACTCCATGTTTCGGCACACATTAGACCATTCGAGGAGATCATGGCGTGCTGCCAGAACCCAAGTCAAGCTCTACATTTAACTAGCTATAGCCTATCGTTGCTCTTGTCTGCTGCAGTTTTCTTCAATTATATACGCCACTCGCGTGCTTTATTCAGAATTCGGTGTTTTCCGCTGGAATCCTGCGGCATCCAGCGGTCGATAAATCGGCGAATGAAGTTCCAAATGATGAAATGCTTCAAATGCGTCTTGCACTGGCATGAGCTCGAGTAAGTAGCCTCAAGATGCGTAGCTCTCATATCACACAGCATAGAAATGACGGCAAATCCCAGAGTACAAGGATTCAGAAAGCTACTTAATCCTCTACTTACGCTGGAATGCGGTGAACGTCGATGAGCAGAATCAAATTCAATCAATCAAGGCCGATAATTCCGACGGAGATTGCCGGAATCAGGAGCGCTCCGAGCCTCCGGTAAACCGTCAGTCATCAATTATGTAATCGCCGGGGACCATCAATCGCGTGTGATGGCATGTCCGCCAGCGGCCGCCAGTGCCTTCCAGCTGCGCAAGTAGTAGTACGCGCTGCTCCCTGCTCATGCTTGTCATTAGAGCCAACAAGTCCTGCCCATTCCAGAATGTCGCTCAATGCACTGCCACTATTCGCTATCGGAGGAGTGACAGCGGACCGTCTCCTTGCTGCCATTCCTCTCTTTTGAGTCCTCGCGTAGCTCTCACTGAGTCTCACTGGGCGTCAGCCATTCATGAAAAATGTCACAAGGGACTGAAGACTCGCCCTCACTGTTCGCAATAGTTGTCGGCGCTGGTCTGGTGGGCTTTGCCGCTGCCGTCGCGCTGCGCCGTCAAGGTCACCGTGTCACTGTACGCCGGACTCGGGCTTGCGCTTGCATTGCTGATGCATCTCACACTATATGCAGATCTACGAATCTTCAAGCTTTAAGACAGAACTTGGGCGGGCCTCGCGATCCCTTCAAACACGTTGCGATGCTTGGTTGGCCTTGGATGTACTATCGCCAATCTGGATCCCGTGGATAATCTTTGTGTCAGTTTTTTGTCCTTTCCCGACAGCTGCATGGAAATTTTACCAACCGTAGTTTACATCGATGGCGTACGATGGTACCGCGGGGATGAAGAGCGACAGCTTCGACTACGAGGCGCAGTATGGCACGGTGGATAACCATCTTTGCTGACGGTTTCGTGACTCATCTACCTGAGTTAGCCCTGGATTATGGCCCACCGCGTCGATCTACACAAGGAGCTTCGTCGCCTGGCAGTGGATCCCGAGGGCGCCGGCCCCCCGCAGAACTGCACCTTAGCCATCGGGTTGTCTCCTGCGACGTCGAATCCGGCTCCGTCATGCTCCTGGACGGCTCCACTCAGTCAGCAGACTTGATAATTGGTGCTGATGGAATTCGCGTCAGTGATCCTCCCCAATCGCCACCATTAATGTACTTTCTACTCACTTGATCACTTACTCAGTCAACCGTTCGCAACTTTGTCGTAGGCGAAGACATCGCAATCCCCCATCTCGTACGGCGGGCTTCCGCTGGCTCACACAAGCCAACGCTTATGACCCCTACCCGAACTGGATTGGATCGTGAAAACGCCGCCGTTGGGTGCTCGGGTGATCTCCGCGCCGATTCAACCTCCAGAAGTCACCCACATCGACCACCGTACGATCGTCATCTACGCCTGTCGCGGAGGTCGTCTCGTAAATGTTCTAGGAATACACGAGGATCTGCGCGACCAGGATTCTGTTGGTGAGTGATCGATTCCAAAATCATCAACGTGGTTCATCAACCCTGCGTAGACTGGAACGTCCCCATAACGCGAGAAGCCCTTCTCGACTTTTTCGGAGACTACCACCCACGGTTCAAGCGGCTCTTGGAGCTCGCGGAGGACGTACACGTCTGGCAGATGCGCGTGGTCCCCCCACTGCCGACGTGGGTGAACGGGCGCGTATGCATCATGGGCGATGCAGCGCATGCGTCGCTTCCCAGTCAGTATCCTCTTATTCACATTGATCTTGTCCTATGCGAAGTGAACCAACTTTCACAGCACTGGGACAAGGGTTTGGCATGGGCCTCGAAGACGCGGTCGCGCTCGGGGCGCTGCTTCCTAGTTCGACACCGTCAAGCGACATTCCAAGCCGTCTCGTCGCGTACGAGAAGCTTCGCAAAGCGCGCGCTGAGTATGTTTCCAAAGAGTCGTACGAACAGCAGCATGTCCGCGAAAAGAGAGGGCTGTATCTCCGGTGTACGTCGTGAATCTGCTCCCTCACCGACTTAGGTCTTATTTGGATGCGTTTCGGTAGCCCGAGAAATGCGGGATGCGATCATGGGATACGACGTGAAGAAGGAGGCCGAACGGATATTGAGCGAGATCAGCATTGCACAAGATTCTATTTAACAGCATCCCGTCCAGGATTGAGACGAGGAAGACTTTTCGGCTTGAACTTGAACTTCTTAACGTCTTACATACATGAACAAAACACGTTCAAGCTGTATCGCTATCACCCAGTGGAAGTAGGGCATTCTAGTGACAAAATTTATGTGTTAACAATGTGTTTCTCAACAGCGCATTGACGGGTTGAATGCATTGGTGACAATGTGTGGCGGACTCCACCTGGCGCCTAGACTAGAACAGGAAGCGAAATATCTTGACTGGAAGTTGCCAGGGAGACTCTTCATCATAACGGGTGTTCATGGATTCACAGTTAGACGACGCGAATGAACCATACATGGTGAAGGAAGGAGATCTCTGCGACGCCTGAATGGAGAGAGGACATGCATCAAACATGGCGCCTTCGCAAACCAATCCTGCATTCCGTGACTTTCCGAACAAACCACTCTTCGGTGTGCAACTTGAGACTAAGCGTGAGGGACGCCGATACAGAATAACGCGAAGTCTTACCGGGCTCTCATAATTCTCCAGTGCCACTTCAAATCGTAGGAAAATGGCCGCGATCATGACGCGCAACTGCGCCAAAGCCAGTGTTTCCCGATACATCGCCTTCAAACAGTCTGTCAGCACTGAGAGTCTCGAAATCGCAGCGCGAGAAGAAAGGGAAATCTACATGGGACCGTCAGAAAATGCCCTCAGCACCTCCTCGGCATTCGGCTTCGCGTGATCGGCGTCCGCTTCAGCAAGACGAAGCCATCGCCCGGGATTAAACTCCTCCGGCCGTGCGCCCCAGAGCGTCTCGTCGCGGTGAACGGTGTATATCGGGACGCCCACGGTGGTTCCGCCGACAAACCACTCCCCGCCCGCAATGCGCATGCCTGGGTGTGGGACGGTACGCGGAAGGCCGATGCCTACGGGGAGTAGAGCCGCAGTGTTTCGTTGAGGCATGCGTTGAGGTAGGGAGGGCTTCGATTTGGTCGTACTTGATACTTCCCGAACAAGAGGGCGTGTGCATGTCGAGTTCCGCTTGGAGAGCCCGTTGCACTTTTGGCGAGCGTGCAAGATAGTAAACGGCTGCGATGAGCGAGCTGGAAAGGGCGTATAATGTGAGACATTGAATAACGCGGATATGATACGATGAAGAATCACTTTCTCGTCGTGTCCGTACCGGCGACAAGAATCGTGTTAAGCTCGGAAGCCAGGGCTTCTGGGAGAAACGCCTCATTCTGTGCACGCGAGATTCATGGCCGAGTGTGTGGGTGGGGACAGCATCGTGACATACCTCGGCTTTGGACCGTTGAAGAAAGCGCCCGACGAGGTCATGCGGCCTTTCAGATTCGAGGAGGTCGGGAAGTCTGGATAATCGTTCCTCAACCCGATGGGAGACGAAGGACGCATACGTCTTGGTCGCCTGTACCTGCTTGTATAGAACGCATCGAGCAGCAGGTCTCCACCAAACGGGGAGAAGGCCAACAGGATAGTTGTACTGTTCTCGCATTGAAATGATGTGAGGCAGAGAAATCGTGTGCATGGCAGTGTTGTTTTCGGTCTGCGGGGATTCGCGGATGGTGAAGGGAGACTTCATTCTGTCGGAAAACGTGATTGTGTCCGAGCCAGACGCGATCATCCCAAAGGACTTGCCAAAGGCAAAATCGCCAATTGTATCGAAAGCCAAAAAGATGATCCCTGCCGTACACTCAACGCACGGAACGTATGAAGAAGAAAATATGAACACGGCACGCAATCGAACCAAACGTGTTCAATGTTTTCGGCGACGTAACGAGATTCCCATTTTTCGAAGAGTTGAGACATATAGAATGCGGTCTGCGAGGTGAATTCCCTAGTGACCTGTGCAGTGAACAGTGGGTGGAGAAGTCGGCGCTTTTGCACGTGGTCTGCTTTTGACTTCGCCGTAAAGACGTTTCTAACGCCAATGGCTCCAAACGTATCGTAAAAGTTGGACTTCGTCACTCTACTGCTGAAGGAATGGATCTCGGCGTAGACTGAGGGGTCACTGAACGAGACCTCGCTGGGAGAGATACGAATTATGGGACCTGTGAGTTCTTCAATCCACGGACAGAAGATTGAAAGTCTCACTGACCGTATTTGATATGCGCCTCGTGAATCCTTTGAGAACGTCTACCGGTAGTGCCGACCCAGAATATCCAAGCGTACGAAAATTTGGCCAAGAACGGTCCCGGATACTTGTTTATTCCATAGGAATCGTGAAGGTACAAAACTAGGAGGCAGAGTGTGCAGATCAGGACACCGGCAGCAGAGACGCCCCAGAGAGAGGAGAACAAAAGAGACATGTTCGAACGGGAATAATGAGAAGCCTGACGAGTTTTAACTTGGACAGTCGTATCCGGTACGAATTGGAGTACTCACAAAATTCAGACTGCCAAAACATGGAAGCCGCGAGCTGTTGTTGAAAGTTTGACATGGATAAGGAAAGGAGTACTTGTGTCCCTCCTTCGCATGGTTTGATTTGCTTGCGCTTTAGTTTATCATCATTACGTATTGGAACCATCATAGACGTCGCACAGGATTGACTCACGCCTTTTTCGGTTCCTCAACGACCTGCGGCCGTATGTGCGAAGACCCTAGAAACCTGGGAGGATTGCCTGATTCGTGGATGAGCACATAATCTGGGTGCTTCCATTTCGTTCTGCGCGTGGAAGGAGGAGTACTTAGACAATCAGACAAGATTGCCAAGAAACAAAGCTGGCGAAGGCCGCAGGAACTCGGGCCTGGTGTCCACATAATACGGAAGCCGACACCAGTCAGTCCTCGGGTGCAATAAATCGCGCAAAAAACGAGTGAAAAACGTGCTTTCAACGGGAACTCACGCGAAAAGAACAAAAACGCAAAGTATTCCCATTCATGTTGCCGGTCCTTTCGGATGGAAGCTAGGATGACCGAGCTTCTCCGCGCGGTCTTCGATGGGCATTTCCAGAATTATCATCACTCTACTAATCATAATGGAGGTTAAATGTCAGTCGGCTACGCTAGTGATGCTCACCGTTCGCCACCACCCGCGGCTGCTGCCGGCAATGAGAGACAGCAGGGCGGACGAATGGGCCGAGCGACGTAGCGAGTTGACTGTTAAGCAGAGCTTGCGTGACGTGCGTGCCGTCGGATAGTATGACGCGAGCGCGGAGGGCGACGCTGATATGAGGTGGCTACTCAGGATCTGGACGGGTAGTGAGAAATTCAGATCGGCCTCTCCGTCGGGGAGGCAGAACAGGAGGCCTACTGCGCAGGGCGCAGCATCAAATCTTGCGCGTGTCGCACCGTCGATCCAACTCGGGCAAGCAATGGCATTCAATCTGGAGCATACATCGCGCCGTTGACCTCGAACAGGTATGGAATTATGGTATACGGCTTGGTGTAAGCGGGAACACGGGCAGTGTGATCGTCTACAGAAAGCAGACGGGTCACGGGTCATGTTTGGCATTGAAGTGAGGTAAGGACACATCTGTAATGTGGACGTCCTGTCTGAGATGCGCGTCGCACTTCGACAAGAACCATCCGCCGTCCATCCATCGTCTGCTGGTTCTGAAACGCGACAGCCAGCGACAGTCATTCTATAGTGACCACACCCGGGATTATCGATGAGGATCGGAAAGTACTTTCGACGGAAGACTTACTTCACTACAAGAACAAAGCAGGCTGACTTCTGTCATGTTGGTAGAGAGACTCCTTTCGGATGGAAGCAAGGACTGCCGATCTTCTCTTCTCGATCTTCTACAATGTGCATCTCTAGAATAACCAGAAACCTACGATTCCAGGCCTCAGAATGGAGATGTAACGTCGAATAAACGCGAGCGATACACACCGTCGACCAGTAATCGTGCGCCACAAAGCTCTTTCGAGCGCGACGATGGCGTGTTTCATATGCGAAGCGGCAGCGGGATCCAGAAAAGAGAGGAGCGACTCAGCGAGATGGGGGCCGAGTATGGCATGCATCCAGTACGTGCCGTCGGATAGGGTGATGCGAACGCGAATGGGCGTCGTGAGTATGAGACGGGTACTCAGAACCTGAAAGAGTAGTGCACTATCCAGGTTCGCTGATCCCGGGGAGACTGCACACGACGTCGCATGCGCCCTGTGAAAGAGGTGCAACGTCGGGAAGAAAACATAGGCTGTCATTATAATCAAATGTTCGCATCATACATAAGCGTGGTTGACGATATGCATCAGATCATATTGAATCAACGCGAACTTTGGATTACGCAGAAAGCGTATTTTGAGCAACTTCTAGACTTTGAATTGATTCGGTGAGCCTTCAACGTTGTGATTGTAATCCGAACTCCAACGTGAAAACCCTACTTATGTGATCTACATAAGTAAGTGTGAAGTTAGCCACGTGGTGATCCGCCAAGCCGCCGGATTATCAACGGTTTCGGCATCTGCGGCCCACGTTTGTACCGCCTGTGTAAGTATCCTGACCCAAGTGAGCCTCGAGCTCCTGTCCTGAGACGACCTTGATCTGCGCTGGCGTTCTTTCCGGCTTTTCTGGTTATATGTCGCTATACTTGCACCATCTACCGTTCATGCACGCACGTGTCATGTTTGTCCTTATCTCTGTGACATGTCGACGCCGCATGCGAGGTGTCCACCGACACAAGCCGCCTCATCGAAGGAAGCATTTTCTATCACATGCGAGGTGTCCACCGACACAAGCCGCCTCACCGATGGAAGCATATCCATCAGATCAGCATGTTGTCCCATGCGAGAAGTCCATAGCAACACGCCGCTCATTCGCGTGATCAACGAGGATGGCATACGGTGCCCCTCGGTGATGCGACTCCGAAACATATCTGAACGAGATTCCAGGAGACTATAAAACACCCCCTCTTCGATTTCATGCTACTCCAGTTGCAGACCGCTCGCTGAGTCCCGCCTTTCACACTCATTCCAACATGGTCCGCATCGCCCTGTCCGTCAGCTTCGTCGCCGCCGTTATTGGCCTTGCATCCGCTGCGTCCATCGATGAGCGCGCGCCCGTGAAGGCGACGCTGAAGAGGATCAGCACCGTGACCAACTCCACCAACATCGTCGCCCACGACAAAGCTCGCCTCAACCACTACTTCAAGAAGATTCCCGTCGCTGAGGCCGACCTTGCCACCAGGGCCGGCACTGGCTCAGCCATCAACGAGATCTTCAGCTACATCGCCGAGACCACCGTCGGCTCCCAGACCTTCGACCTCATCGTTGACACCGTGCGTTCATTTCTCTTGTTGTCGTTTCTTTGATGCTCATTGCTCGCAGGGCTCTTCGAACACCTGGGTCGGAGCCACCACCAAGTTCACCGCTGGGTCCACTGGCAAGAGCACCGGCAGCTCGGTTTCGGTCTCCTACGGCTCTGGCTCGTTCTCGTGAGTCTCTATTGACACGGTACTCGGTTCAGAAGCTGACTCGTGCGTACAGCGGAACCGAGTATACCGACACCGTTTCTATCGGTAGCAACACGGTCACCAAGCAGTCCATCGGTGTTGCGAAGACCGCCACCGGCTTCACCGGCACGGATGGAATCGTTGGCTTTGGACCCGAGGAGCTTACCGAGGACACTGTGAGCGGTGCCACCGAGGTGCCCACCTTCATGCAGAACCTTGTCTCCCAGTACGAGAATTTCCTCTTTCTGATTCAACCGTCTGATTGGTCTTTTTCTCTCTCCAGGGGCGTCATCAGCTCGAACATTCTCGGCGTCAAATTTGCGCCTCTGAGTGGTTCCACGGAAGAGTCCACCAACGGCGAGCTCACCTTTGGCGGCGTCGACGAGGATGCGTTCACCGGCGCGATCACGTACACCACTCGCATTTCTCCTTACTGGGGCGTCTCCGTCAGCAAATTCGCCTTCGGGTCAACCAGTCTGTCGACCGCCTCGGCGTCCGGCATCGTCGACACCGGCACCACCCTGCTCTACATTCCCACCGCGGCGTACACCAAGTTCCTTTCCGCTGCCGGTGGGAAGCTCGACAACAACTCCGGCCTTGTCAAGTTCACCACGAAGCCGACGTCCAACTTCACCTTCGTCGTCGGCGGCACGACGTTCACGCTCACGCCGACCCAGTACCTGATCCCCACCGCGCAGTACTCGAACTGGGGCATCTCCGGGACGTCCGGCTTCTACACATTCATCGGTGATGGTGGGTCGTCGGCGCCGAACACCATTCTGGGGATGAGCTTCCTGGACTTCTACTACTCCGTGTACGACACGACGAACAACAGAGTCGGACTTGCGCCGGCGGCGTGAGAGGGCGATTTTGGACTGTACTTAAAATTCAACACGCATGTAAACAGTAAATTGCAATCGCATCATCATAGTCCCTCGTTGGTCGTCGCACATCCCCACAATGCCTTCCGTGCAGTCAGCATTAGTTCATTCTCAACTCGGGTGTTGCGGACCTCCTATCCGTGCGAGATACGAACGCGAGCGCGTTGGCTTTATTACGCTTCACTTGCTCGAAGAACTTCGGAGGAAGGAGCGGTCCCGGGACGGCAGGGTCCTGGGTATTCAAAATCAAATTGTTTGATGTTTTGCGGACTTAAATAACGAATCAGAGAACAAGACACTGCGTTCCGGGTCCGCTAATGTTCACTCATTTACCATCGAGTTGAGTAAAAGGAGCTAAGATTTGAGAGGTTGAAACGGCTTAGATTCATGAGTCTTCTCTCGGACCACGAACCATAAACCACAAATACATCAAAACGTATGCTAGCGTGTTCCGGTCCCGCTTGTAAGACCCAGGTTCGCCATTTCACATGATTTGCATAATATCCTGAAATTGAAAATCACAGGCCCGCCTCTGCTGTGTCGGACTCGCTCAGCCAACCGAATGGTATTGCAACGCGATGACGAGTGCCGTGGAAATGCCGGTGGAAGAGTTCGGAAGAAAGCTGAACTCGATTAGTCCAGAGAGTTGGTTTTTATGTAGACGTCGGCCATGACTGATTCACCACGCTGGGTCTTGCACGTTCGCCGCACCCCACTCATACCAATTCTTGAGTTGCGAGCAATCGGTATTGATCACGGTTGGGTGTCATACGCTCGTAGTACGAATCATTTCTCGTCACTTCTCCACAGCAGCAGCAGCGACCACCGGCGGCTTCCTCGGGTCGTAGCGCGAGGTGAAGTACGTCGCGTTTAATAGCACGCATCTAGATTATTTGGCAAGGGGATTCAAGGCCCGGAAATTGCAACAGAGAAAGAGGGACACACGCAAGCCACTCTGTCATAACCCCCAGCACATATTCGATAGCAGTGAATCGCGGGGTGAAGCCACCGGCGTCGTAATTGGCCGCTACAGTGAGAAATGTTAGTCAGAGGGATAAGAATACGAGGGAGACGCACGGTTGTAGTATGAGAGTGAATAATCCACTGCCTGGAGAACACCGAAGATCCCACGAACCATCAGCGGGATCCACGCAACCAAAAGTATGATCAACGTAGGATGAGTTCCGCGCTCGCCCTTCCCTGCGCGGAGGCGGATGTCCTGACGCATAGTCACAAGAAGCACTCCTAGAAGGATGAAATTGCAAGCAAGGAACACACTCTGCCCCGTAGTGCGGGCAGCGCGTGAAATGTCAAGGGCATGCTGGGTCGGGGGATCCGCGCCAGCGAGGTAGGACCCGCCGACAATGATGGCCGTGTTGGCGAGGATGAGCACGAGGTGGAAGGCGCCCATGGCGTTGTCGGGGTAGTACAGAAGTGCAAATGGGCCGAGGAAGAGGAACGTCAGTGTACGCCTCGTACGCTCGCGGCTGGGGAGTGCGTCCATTGTCTCGCGGCGAGGTTCAAGCCATGAAACACCTGAGGGAAAGTTGTGCTGATGCCAGGAGATGATAAAACGGAAGGTGCAGAGGACGAGGGAAAAGTAGCCTTCTGCGCCAAGGATGAGGAACGCGAGGAAAAGATTCAGGTTTCTGAACCCGAGAATGCCGAAGCCGATCCCGCAAGCTTGAGAGGCGCAACGGATGGTGACGTGGAAGAGAAGGAAGGACCATCGCGAGCGCCATTTGAGGCGATGGGTGAGGTACGCGAAGAGCATCCATAAGAACACAGCAACATACTAGAGAGGATGGTCAGCGATACGGTACCCGGCTAGCCGATGGATTTGGGTACCAGGATGAGAAATACGAGGGCAGCGGCTGCCTCCTCGGTGAATTTTGACATTGGGGCCGGAAGAGGAGACGTCGAATTGCTGCGCCACGCGGAGAGATGGCTCTTTATGTGTGTCGAGTGAAACTGATAGGCATCACTGTAGATCGGTGTTAGCAGTCGGAAGAAGACGAAGAAGCTGTTCGACGCTCAGCCCGCAGTTGCGCAGTCAGGGACTGATCGCCCCCGTGTGGTGTTGTGGTAGCGAGTATTTGTACATGTTTGTAGTCAGGACACTACTTACCTTTCGCTTTTTTCATCCTCCTTATCCTCTCTCCCACCGGTTTGTGTGGCACTCAGCCGTACATGAGGCATGGTGTCTGAAATCCCTCTGACCAGCATCACAAATGGCCGATAGGCCAGATTCTGTTCTCCGTCGCTTCCGTGCAGTTCCGCTTGAGTTCCGCGGCCCGCCAAATCCTAAAACGACTTCTATGGACAATGGAACAAACTCCTTTCCTACCTGGTTTTCCCCCCTGCTTCCGACTTTACAGTTACGTCTCAGTATTACCTCCTATCAACATCCTGCGACACTGCCGATTTCGTCTTCGGGTACGAGATCCTCCTCAACAACGTCCCCGTCCTTATTGTGCAAATCAAACCTCCGGGACACCTTCGAATCCCTTCCGCTCGCGAAGGTACGGACATCCAAATCCGACGGCGCCCCCGAGATCTGTCAGAGGATTGTTTGCTCCCGGCACTTCACGCTGTTAGCGCTTTCGGACACAGGTCACCTTTTACAACATGGCAATTGAAGCCATCAAATCATTCCAGATCGCATTCCCTCAGATCCTACATTTCCGACGGATGCGGCCTCGTTGCATTGGTGGAGTTGCGACGTGCGGCAGGATGAGGGCCGGCGAAGGTTGAGATCGATGGTAACTGAAATTGAACAGGCTCGAATGTAAGTATTTCATTGCCAAACAAGCGACCCTCGTTGATGCGTTACAGAGACAGGATGTTTGGTCATGCTGACTGCCCGAAATGTGTACACTATTCTTTCGATTGATTTCTTTATAGCGCTCTGGCAGGTCCCCAGTTTCGAGTGGGACATTGTATTGCTGTGTTAACCTCATGGATGGCATACCATAAGTATGTGAGTCGTGGAACTATGCAGGCACCATGAGTTATCGCAGCGGACTGTACACCTTTCACCAGACTCCTATCAGCCGACTCCGGTATGCACATTGGACAGTGAATTTTTGACTTTTCGGATTCTCACAACTCTTGGCCGTTTCTGCCGCCTCAAGTCGTAAATGCCAGCACCCAGTACAACACGACTTTGAGTGAAGTTTCGACTCTCCGATTCTAGTGAAGTTACAACGATCGGACGCCAGCGAAGGTAAAATAAACAAGCAGCAGGTTATACCAGTATAATGCGAAGTCCTATAAGCAATCCGTTGCAGTGTTTGCCGGATTTCGGCATCACCAATAAATGCGGCGCTCGATGGTTCGCTGCCTTCCGGCGGAGGGCCGTGCGTACGACACCGTGCGCCGCACGCGTGTGACGGTAGGATACCTAAAGCAGAAGCACGATGGATATTAGCTAATCAGCAGAGAAGAATTGGGACGAAGCAGGCCGAGGTGAAAGAAGAAAGGATCTCGTAGACGCGAACTGGTTTAGGAGGAGGGGAGGACGTACCACGCGTTATAGACTTCCCCCGGATCGAGCTGGACCTCGAGTATTTGGCGGCCCTGAGCGGCATCATGAGGATAGAGCAGGCGATGACGTCAGTCTGGCACGAGACCCACAGCATAGTCAACGTGGGCACCAACGACGAGACCCTCGCGGCGACCGTAAGCGTGATGCGAGACGGCGACGATATCACCAGGCTGGAAGGCAAGAGCGATTGAGCATCGACGTGCGGGAAAAGGATGTGGCAGCGTCACATACAGTGATTTCTTCTGCGGTGGACATGGCGGTTGGCGGGGGAAGGCAGACGTGCGACCTGGGAGACAATGGACAGGAAGCGATTCGGATGTGAGTCGGAAGCCAAGCTTATATAGCAAGCTAGGGGTGACCATTACTCACTATCATCTGCATCGTTGTTGGCGCGCGGAAGCCTCGAGGCGGCGGCGAATCGGACGTAATCGTATTTCGGAATATCGCACTTGGAAGGCCACGCGAATGATGCATTCTGTTCGGCGAAGTGACAGCCGGGAACTATGATTTGGATAGCGTCTCCCGGAGCGCAAGTGAATCTTGAGTGAATCGAATTATCAAGGAATCAATTGAAGTACGTAGTTGACCTACATAACCTCCACAAGTATAATAGCCTGGGCTGCAACGACTCGTAAGAGCGAGGATAATCGATTTTGTCTTGTGTTGAAGGTTTCCTTATGGTCGTAGTTGCAGACGAAAACTCCGGTCTGTCGAATATCATCTCATTGCTCGGGCCTCACCCACATTCTGAGCTCTGATGTCCAAGGGCTTCGGCAGTGTTAGAGCAAACGCGGACGAGATAAGCCGAGAACTGGATGATTCTATGTGGTCTTTGCGTCTCTCGCTCGCAACTTGGATAGTCTTGTGGAAGATTTCCGGTTACGGATTCTCCCAAGATTTTGCGCACCAAGATCAAGCAACAAATGTCTCTCATGATCCAACATGACTTCAGGCGGAGAACTTCGTGCGGTCTAGGGGTGGTACCCACGACGTCCGAGCCCACCTTCTGCTGTATACCGAGTTGTCGCGGGGTTGAAATCGCGAGTGTAGCGCTGGATGACCCGAGTGTAGACGGGATATACCACGTTCGAGGGTGCGGAGATAGTACCCAGGGTGATTCGGATAACGTCAGCAAAGGCGCTTTCGTGAGTCTTCTGCGTCTTCCCGTATACATGAATCGAGGAGAAAGGCGAAAAGGCAAAGTTGCAAGCCTTACATGCGCGCGCGGCAATGACGACCCGGACGACGCTGGTGCTGAGAGGGTGCATCGGAGAGCGGGGAACGACACCTGCTAACCACCACACTCCGTCTAGATTGATGTATATATGTGAGCTTTCGAGCGCTCGGGCTCCGAAAAGCGACAGACGCACCTCCTTCGCTCAGAAGCGACGACACTCCCGATCTGTACAGTGTACATCGACCCGTCTTCCCATCGCCGTGCGTCCTTCACTTCTCCTTTTCTCCCTCCTGCGGTGCCTCGCCGTGAATGAAATCGGTGGAGCCGTGCCATCTGCGACGAAGTCGACATAATGCACATGATGGTCGGTGCACAACGATTGGACGAGGAGACGCCGGCAATACGAGGGTCTACGCGGAAAAACCCTGGGTGCCACTGATACCCATCGCATCGCACTGCAGCACGTCGCATTTGAGCCGATACGCGGGCCTCCGCCACGAAAGCCAAGTGTCACCCACTCTTCTTTTCGCGACCACTGCGTCCGTTTCACCTGCCCATCGACGCCTCCGGACCTCACGTGCAGGCGCATGATATTCATTCGCTTTCGTCCATCGAAGAAGCAGGCGCACGGGGGACCGAGTCCGTGCTCCGCTAGGATGCTGATGATCAGGAACCTGATACGGGGCAGAGTAGTGGCAGAGTGGATCCGCAAGAGAGGTGATTATGTCTCCAATGAAAGAAGGCAGTGGTATGCGCCCACATTCCAGATCTGCGGTGCTGCGAAAGTAGAAGCGATGGGCGTCGGCAATGCAGAGGACAAGGATATCTACGCCCGCACGGATCATAGACAACGCCGAACAATCAAAAGGAAATGGAAGCGCAAGCATCCCGAACGACCAGGTGAATGAGCGATGTACCGGACGCGCGAGGGCGGAGCAAGGGATCCGGACATCAGAAATTGATGAGATCGGTCGGAGCGTGAATCTTTGTTCCCACCACCATGTCAGCGACGACTCGACAATCGACCGGTCCTCGAGAAACCCAACAAGTTTCAGCAAAATTCTGCTTCTGCTTCCGCCTCGAATATCTCTATAAGACATCGCCGATGCACCGCTGATCTGAATGGCGAGCTCCACCCTTGATCATTCTGACTACTGAGCATAGGTATTGGAATTCCGATTGCTCATTGATCCATGCCTACACTTTCTTTCAGATCTCTTCACCCAACAGTGGGCACGCACACTCGAAAGAGTATCGGCCAGGGCCCCGCCACCACCACGCCACCATGACAGCCATCAGCGGTGGGCTGACGTGACAATGATCTGCGGATTCGTGCGGACAGGGAGAGCTGGAGCGGTGTATCGACGAGCAGATAGCGAGCCTCTGGAGCTGCTGTAAGCGGGAGCGGACAGCTATATCGTGCGAGCGGTACTTAAAGCCGAAGGTATGGAGCGAAAGGGTACAATACGCAGCCAGTCTCCAGATGTTGTCCACACTTCTGACAATCGCCACTGTTTTCGGCCTGAGCCTCGGGGGGCCTGCCAGTGACAAAGTAGCGCCGTCGATGCAGCGAAACGATCTATCCTGCGGCCTCGGCTTCCAGCCAACTTTTGTCACGAACACCTACAAGTACAGTGGCGTCGACACCTTCAAGACCTTCGCCAACCTGACTGGCTCCTTCTACGACATCATTTGGACGGTATGCATAGCTTTTTCTCTCATCGACGCCTGGATCTTACCCTGATTCAGGGCGGTGTCCCGTCGAGGGACACTACCGGTACGGATAACGTCCCCGGCGCCACGCGTTCGAACGACTGGTTCGGTGGCGTCTTCAACGAGACCCTGACGCACTACTATCTCGACGACGAGTTTTACATCTGGACCTACCAGGGTCAGACCTTCACTTATGCGCCGAACGGCACCACCATCCTGACGCTGGAGCGCTACGCGGAGACGACGAGTTTCCAGAGCATCTGCAACGGGGACGCTACGTTCATCGACATTCATACCTGGATCTGCTCCGACAACCCGCCGTTGGCGTACGAGCTGCTGTACTCTCTTCACATGATTGTCTTCCAGGATCTGGCCCGCAAGGCTGGTGCTATGAACCTTGCAGGGGACTGCCCGCGTGAGTACTCGCCAATCTTCTGAACTGTGTAGTTGCTCATTCATTCCAACAGGTGATACTACCACTTCGTGCAACGGCGACACCGTCTCGCAAAGGATGCTCCAGGAAATGATGCAAAATCAGATTCCGCTAATGTAATAAGTGTATCAATCTGTGCAAATCCTTGTGCACCGGTGGCAACGTCGCGATAAAAGTATACTGCTTAGCCCACGCGAAACCTAGACCTCGATCTTAATTTAATGTTGAAGTCTTCTACCGTCGCGGGATATTTGTATCTTCTACCCTCGGAAACGCCGACATGATTGTAAAGCTAAGTTGCTAACGGGCCTCCGAATCTTTCACGTAGGGTACTGTGCTGGGATGCTCACACTTTTGTTGCACTCTTAAGATATCTCTTTCAAGACGACAGCACTACATGACCAGGCAAGTCGATGTATGATCAATTATTGAATATCGTCACGGTCTTGCCTTTGCCCTTCGCCTTCTTCCCTTTCTTAGCAGCCTTTGTCGCCGCTGCGGTTTCCTGGGCGGCAGCGGCTTGACCGCCATTGGCGTTATTGTCAATGGTGACCGTAGTTGCCTGCACAATTCCTCGACTCAATCAAGTGATCGCGTATGAGCGAAGAAAGTAGCCCACCCCGTTGGCGACCACAGTCTGCCCCGGACCAGCGTTCGCTACGACGTTCTGGCCCGGTCCAGCGACTGCATCTGCAGAAGAGTCTCCGGAGCCTTCGTTGTCAATGGTGATCGTACCACGAATCGTATTTGCCTGCATAGTTCCCTTGACTCGGTCAAGTGATCGTGCATGAGCGAAGAAAGTAGCGCACCCCGTTGGCAACCACATTCTGACCCGGACCAGCGTTGGCTACGACGTTCTGGCCCGGTCCAGCGACAGCATCCGCAGAAGAATCCGAGTCTTGCCGCGGGAATGCCTGTGTGGATTCAATAGCCAGCACTTGCCACAGAACTGCTGCGACGAACCGGCGCTGCAACAGCGAGTCCGGCAAAAAGAGAAACAATAGCAAGCTTGAACAGCATTGTACAGTGGGGAAATGAAAGTTGATTTCGTAAAGAGGCTGAATCGACCCGGTCGATTAAGAGATGTGGTGGAAGTGAAGGGAAAGCACAACTGAGGGAAATACTCGCTGTTCTCTCTTCTTTTATACATACCTTACCCCCCACGCAAGTTAACGAATGATGGTGAGTGCCTGTACACATCATCAGTCGCGACGCAGCTATTTCGGGTTCAGTTGTCTATTCGAATACCGGGCATATAAATTTAATAAGAAAACATTCACGCATCTGTCAATGGATGGGGCGAGCCGGGCGTCGTGAGCAAACTTGAAATTGATCTTTTTGCGGACCAAATCTTCCCTGAGGTACGGTCTTGATTTCTTGCCACCAGAAGCTGAGCATGAACATGGACGAGCAGTGCGATACCCGGCTGGCAGTGCGCTGTGCGAATTGCGGCCAGTGGAAGTTGGCTGGAAGTACCAGTGATATCTGGCAACAGGACCTCCATCGACGTTGGGGATAACGGTACGCTAGATTTTCCGGCTCTCCTTTCTGAATTTGAGTCGAGCTGTGTCGAACGAACGCTGGGACACGGCACTTGCGGACTGACTCGGAGAAAAGACGTGACGTCATCAATGCCATCAACATTCTCCAAGGATCGGTGATGTCGGACAGTGTCGGACGCTGACCTCCTGTTTCAACCACCATCAGCTTGAAAACAGCCTGGAATTTCCTTGGGTGCGTCATACCATAATATGAGTGCTAGCTACAATTTCCGACGCCACTCGTCCTGTGTCAAGTCTCATAAATAACAACATCCCCGGGCCGTAATATCTTGGGTTCATCATCCATTCGGAGCACTTGAGACAAGCGGGAGCATATCCGCTGCACCTCGTGGTAGATTGTACCCGAGTCAGCGCGAATCCCGCCTGATCCTCATTCATATCTCTGTCGTTTCGTCGAAAATGATACACGAGCGATTGGATTGTACGGACAAGTTGCCAACTGTATCCAAGATCTTCAATCCCAAGTCCCGGGACCAGATTGTCGTATAGTTGACGAGCAAAGTGAATGATTCGAAGCCGTTTCCACCTCTGAAATCCTAGCTCCTCTTACTCAACCTGATGGTAATTGAGCAGCAATTGCCGCTCTGAAAGTACACATGCGGCGTATCAAAGAGAAGAAAAGATCTGGATGTATTTCAGAACCAATGGTGTATTCGTTGAACGGTTGAAGCCGTGAAACCAATAGAGGCAGATTGCCTAGTCAGTAATGACAGATCTCATCGGCCAAGAGCAAGCATCATCGTATTAGTGCGCAGGGAGAGTCAAGTTTCAACCGTCAAATTCCAATGCGAGGTTCAAAGGGCTTGTCGGCACACCTTCCCGGCATCGGTCGACATGGCCAGGCCGATCCTTAGCCGACCTGAGCCGAGCCGTTGGAACGCAAGCTGTGGCACGTGTGCTACCATAGCCCGGCTAAGCTCGACGAAGGATCGGACCACGTCGGCATGCAGTGCCGACAAGCCCTCTGAACGCAGTGCGTCCATTCGCTCGGTATAGAGAAGGGTCGGTCTCTCTTCAATCAGGCACTCATGATCAGAAGCCGCTTCCCCGCAGTTTTTCCAAATTCGAACAGGTGAAGCGAGGAATCACCGCGCTGGCGTTCGCATTCCGCAGGGACAGGGGAGTAGTCAAGGTCCAATCCACAGCACTCGCGGATGTGCAACGGACCGAAAATTACCGAATGCTGACCGCACACAACCGAATTCTCGGGATGTAGCCTACTGGTACGACCAACGAGGGAAATGATGATGAGATTGCGATCTAGTGTTTACATGCATGTTGAATTATCATGACAGCCCACAACCACCCTCTCACGCCGCCGGCGCAAGTCCGACTCTGTTGTTCGTCGTGTCGTACACGGAGTAGTAGAAGTCCAGGAAACTCATCCCCAGAATGGTGTTCGGCGCCGACGACCCACCATCACCGATGAACGTGTAAAAGCCGGACGACGTCCCGGAGATGCCCCAGTTCGAGTACTGCGCGGTGGGGATCAGGTACTGGGTCGGCGTGAGCGTGAACGTCGTGCCGCCGACGACGAAGGAGAAGTTGGACGTCGGCTTTTTGGTGAACTTGACGAGGCCGGAGTTGTTGTCGAGCTTCCCACCCGAAGCGGTAAGGAACTTGTTGTACACTGCGGTGGGAATGTAGAGCAGGGTGGTGCCGGTGTCGACGATACCGGACGCCGAGCTGCTGGACAGGCTGGTAGACCCGAAGGCAAATTTGCTGACGGAGACGCCCCAGTAAGGCGAAATGCGACTGGTGTACGTGATCTGGCCGGTAAACGCATTCTGGTCGACGCCACCAAAGGTGAGCTCGCCGTTGGTGGACTCCTGCGAGGAACCACTCAGAGGCGCAAATTTGACGCCGAGAATGTTCGAAGTGATGACGCCCCTAAGAGAGAGAACAGGCTCGATCGGACGGTTAGATCAGACAGGGGGATATGCACGTACTGAGAGACAAGGTTTTGCATGAAGGTGGGCACCTCGCTGACACCGCTCACTGTGTTCTCGGTAAGCTCCTCGGGTCCGAAGCCAACGATTCCATCCGAGCCTCCGAAGCCAGAGGAGGTCTTTGCAACACCGATGGACTGCTTGGTGACCGTGTTGCCACCGATAGAAACGGTGTCGGTATACTCGGTTCCGCTGTACGCATGGGTCAGATTCTAAACCGAGTACTGTGTCAATTGAGACTCACGAGAACGAGCCAGAGCCGTAGGAGACCGAGACTGAGTGGCCAGTGCTCTTGCCAGTGGACCCAGCGGAGTACTTGGTGGAGGCTCCGACCCAGGTGTTCGAAGAGCCCTGCGATCAATGAGCATCATAAAAGGGACAACAAGAGAAAGAAACACACAGTGTCAACGATGAGGTCGAAGGTCTGAGAGCCGACGGTGGTCTCGGCGATGTAGCTGAAGATCTCGTTGGTGACTGAGCCGGAGCCGGTGGAGGCGCGCTCGGTGGAGGCGACGGGGGTCTTCTTGAAATAGTGCTCAAGGCGAGCTTTGTCGTGGGCGACGATGTTGGTGGAGTTGGTGACGGTGCTGATTCTCTTCAGCGTCGCCTTCACGGGCGCGCGCTGATCGATAGAGGCGGCGGATGCGAGGCCAATGACGGCGGCGACGAAGCTGACAGACAGGGCGATGCGGACCATGTTGGGATGAGTGCGAAAGGTGGGGTCAGGAAGAGGTCTCGAATTGGAGTAATGGAAGTGCGGAGTGGTGTTTTATAGTCTCCTGGAGTCTCGTTCACATTTGTCTCACAGTTGCATCACCGGACGCATCAAATGCAGTCCCTGTCTAGAAGCCTTGAGCACGCGGATATCGCAACTGGAGCGGCGTGTTGTACGCCACGCATGAGACTGTGTGCCGACTTGGTGGAAAATGCTTCCTTCGGTGAGTCGGCTTGCCGGAGTAGACACCTCGCGTGTGTATACGGCTGTGGACACAGATAAACGTGCAATGAACAAAGGAATCAGAAACGTAGCCTATTGATATAGACATCCAGAAAGGAATACACCGCGGTCGTGCGACGACAGACGGCGCCCACGCGACTTTAGCAATACAAGCTAGCCCGGCAGCCTCAAGGATACTCGAGACTGCCATGCACAGAAACTCCGGTACCACACGATATCACTTTGCGGTCGACCTAGCCTTGACTCCGATTGAGCCATATCGACCAGCGATCTCACGGCCCGTCAGGACACAGTCTCCGTATAGCATAATCAAGACAGAGTTGCAATCGAAGATGGAAAGAGGAGCATGATCGGGAATGATGAACTGGAATGAAAAGGAGCCAGCCTCCAGCCTGAGGCATGAGCGTCAAGTCGGAAGGTACAAAATAGATACAAACCGGGGCGCACATCCATGATCTCCGAGATTCTCCGTGAGCTCAAGTTCCGTGCTGATGAGTTGATCCGATCCCCTGCCGTTGTCTCCACAGCGGCCATACTAAGTATGATACTCAGTACTTGTTCGATACCTCGAGTGGAGGGACCCAGTCTAAGTACTTAGTACTCTGAGTACTGAAAATGCCTGCCTGATTACATTTTCGCTCGAGGCGAAATAGTTCAACACATGACATCGTGACAGTGGGCCTCAACGGGTTGTGGGTCAAAATTCAAATTCCCAATTGTCTTGGAGGTCCACATGCGACCCTGTGATCTCTCAGCGGTAAGTAATTTGCAGAATTTGAGTGCAATCAAACAACTGTGTTACTATGTTGCAACAAGAAATGCTCGGTCCGTTAGCAATCAGGGGCTCCTTCTCCTCCATACTCATGGCGAAATTGCGTGGGCCTCACAAGCCAAAACGAGGGGAGTAGTAGATCACATTTTTACACGTGAGCCAGGAAGTACTTTAGACTCTAAATTAAAAGAGGAACAGAATGGCCGTTGGTGAGGGGTCTGGCTGGCATCACGATTCACTTCACATGGTTTGGTAGGCAATTGCGCAAGAAATCAATACTGAAACTGCAGTGTGCTCCGTGTGTTCCGTTCCTCTGCTTGCCATCCAAGTTTCGGGTCCCTATGCAATCCCCGGTGCTCAATACAATCCGACACAAAAAAAAAACACAAACGGACCTTTCTATTGGCGATGCGCTGATTCTTAATGCGCCGCGCGAACCAATCGAGCGACGTTTTCCCCGCGTCGAATTTGTCAGAGTCCGCAGCCTTAGCGACCGCTTGTGCAATTTGCGGGGTCTCGTCCGTGAGGGCGCGTAGGACGACGGAGTCGCCTGGGCGAGTAAAGTACACGAGGGAGAAGCGGTGCAGGAGGCCTTGCGCGCCGGGTGGATTCCTGGTTCGTTCAAAGGGTTGTTAATCGGCAAGGAAGAGAGAGAGAATAAAACATGCACACGACGCGGTGAATATTGGGAGCGCAGGATTCCACCACTGAAGATAGACATGGCGTCGCCGAGGTTGCAGATTGCGTGGCGGGAATTGGCTGGGTATGGGGTGAACGAAGTGGGACAAAATTGTGTTGAGCGACGAACCTTCACGTATTGCCAGGACTCGGCTCCAGGGGGGAATACTTGAAAGGCCACCGAGACGGTTGTGGAGAAGAGTCTATGAGATGCAGGCTCATAACGGATTTGCAAGTAGACGGTGGAACATGGTACCAAGGATCCAAAATCTGCACAGGGTTTGAGTCGACTAGCGTACTAACCAGAATCCGAGCCAACCTGTATGCGCGCCAATGGCCTGGCGATTCGGGTTCGGAGGACTAAACGTGCTCCGCGTTTCGCTGCCGCTGTATTCATCTCGGCGGTGCCTGCTCGCCAACGCCCCTTTCGGTAGCCCAAGCTTCTCGTGAATACCTCAAGCAGCGTATCGTTGACGGCCAGGGACTTTTTCACGAATGGCACGATTGTGCCAGCCATCCGGGCGTTGACGGTGGCCGGTAGGCGCAGCGCGCCTGGTTCGGCCACGCGAGTGCGTCGTCTTTGGGATGTTGATGAATTGCACGGTGTCCAACATACCCGATGCGTCGACTGCGTTAGCGCCTGCACCTTGTACCTTTACAGACGTGCATGAGTTGATCGATACTTGCATCGATTTGACCAGAAAACGACGCAATAACGCACCCGAACGACACCCCGTCGTCCCCCTGCTCGTACTTCATCTTCTCCTCAATCGGCAGCGACATTGTCTCCGCCGCCATTTCGAACATTCCGGAGCCCCCCGTACTTCGTCTCTTCGTAGGAACGCGGTTCTTCGTCACTTGATAAGCAACTTCGTCGGATCCTAATGTAACTTTCGTAGCTTGCCTAATTTGGACTTGTCATTGGCATAACTTCGTCGTGAGCAGTGCAAGCTCGTAGCATGCTGAACCTGGCCATGTGATTGAATCATATGATCAGTAATGACATCATTGTAAGGCGAGTTAACACAACATTGTGTTAACTCGCCTTACAATGATGTCATTATCACATCGGAGGCGTTGCCATCATGATGTGTTGGATGATGTGGCTATGTTGAGCGCCAGAAATGTTGTTGGCACAGCCACATTGTGGCTTTCTCCGAGCATTTCCTCGATCCCGCGTGCTTCCCAGCCCCATGATTACGTAAATGGATTTCGAGGCATGCTTCCTCGAAATCCATTTACGTAATACATAGCCATGCCCAGCCCAACCAAATTCGTGAGCGCCAAAGTTGCCATGGTCATCCATCTTGTTCACCGCCGATTAGTTGTAATTGCGGAAACATAAGTACTCTAATTCCCACCCTGGGCATGGTACTCTTTCCACCGACGATAATCCGACCTTGGGTACCTTTTCTTAAACTCCTCCTCATTGCCATCGACCCACTCTTTCCCAATGATTTCCTTGCCTGTGTCCGGATCCAACATCACCCATCCTGCCAAAGGATCTTCAAGCTTTTTTCGGCGTTTGTTGGACGGCGCTGAAGCCATCTCAGCGACTTCCACCTGCGCGCGCTTCCGTTCTGATGTACGACGGGAGTCCGGAACGTTGTGCTGGGGATCGGCGGTAGTGTGTGTCATTTCGGTTGTGGCAGACGAGGGGAGGGGGAGTGTTGAAGAAGCAGGTAGTGCCGGTGCTGGCATGGTGGTTTTGGTGACTCTGGGTGCCCGAACGCGCCCAGAAGAGTTAGACTAATACGAAGGCTGCGATCAGTATGAACGGTGCACAACTCGGAAATAAATACTAACCTTTGCTTCGGCCTTCGCTATCTTGAGCTTCGCTTGCACACTTGCTAGGCAGTCTCAAGGTTGCGGACATGCTGCTTGGCTTCAGCGGATGGTTCGGCCTGCAATTTGTGGTGAGTACCGAGAAAGGCACATCAACACAGATATAGATGTAAGTACCTTGGACTCACGGCGAGCGTCTTTACAGTGAGGAGCTGGCCAGAGGGACGCGGGGCGGATGATGTTGATGGTAGAGGATAGAAGCTTAGAGGCGGCGGATCACTGTTGCTTACGGGAATAGGGCTCCAACCGTTTCCAGGCGTAAACGCTAGTTTGATATATGACGGGCCCGTGAGCACCGGCACGCTGTCATATATCAACCTCCGTGATGAGGGAGAGGCGGTGATAT
Organism: Panellus pusillus; assembly: GCA_013387415.1. Lineage (NCBI taxonomy): Eukaryota > Fungi > Basidiomycota > Agaricomycetes > Agaricales > Mycenaceae > Panellus > Panellus pusillus. The sequence continues at coordinate 39,622 of QVIE01002526.1, read as the reverse complement.
ATCACCCCAGCGAGGAATCCATTCCGGGCAGGCGTGCTCTATTTTTGCCCGCGTCGTGCGCGCGGCCCTCCGCCTGTCGTCTAGGCGCTGCGTCGCTTGATGGTCCGTGCGTGAGAGGCGCGCCCGCCTCTCCAAAAAGGGTAATGTATTTACAATTGTTTTCATCACTGTTTCCCGCTTCGCCCTCCCACCAGCACCGCTCCTCCTCGCTCTCCACCACGCCGCTGCCCTTGGAACTCAAGTTAACTACACTTCAACATCGGCTTGAGCGCTTGAGCCCTCCACATGCTTCAATCTCCATCTAGGAGCCTCGAAATCGTGCAGGACCTCGGCCGTCCTAGGGCAGCTGGGTCCATTTCTGGGCGTGAATATGGATCCTTCTCATCGTCTCTGCCCTGCGTCTCTATATACCTCCTTCTGGGCGATACTTTTAGGTGCGTCCGCTACTCTATGCAGCCTTTATTTTGTGCTTAATCGAGCTACTACCTCTTACAGTGCCCCGTGCCGCTCCCCACCGCTATATCCGTCTTCCGCGTCCACATTGTCCAGACTCCTGTTGCCCCATGCCTCCGCTCAATACTTCCGCTTTACGCCTCCACAACGGCTCCCGACGCCGGCTTCCGACGCTTCGCACGCATTACAGCACAGATTCAAATCATCTTTGCAAGAATTCTCTCTGGCAGCTCCGGCCCCGGCCCCCAGGCATCCGTCACTTCCATGGCCATGCCTCCACTTGGGCATATTCCCTAGTTTCCGGTGCGTCAGTAATCAGCATGCTTGCACCATTATTTACCGTTCAATTTTGGCCCCACTCGCTTCACATCCTCCTGACCTCCTCTGCATGCCCACGGCAAGTCGCGTCTCACCCATCGTTTATAAGCCTGTTTGCAATATGCACAGCTTACTCTGCCGGCTATGGGTGGTATGGTATGCCTTTCCCTCCGCCGGCTGGGTCTCGGATCCTAATAGCACCATAGAAGAGCTTGTATCTATGTAGCTCATTACATGATAATATAACTACTGCTCGTCATCGTTGTCAATATTATACTTCGGAAGCGTCTCGTCGGATTGCGATTCCACTGCTAATTTCGATCGCGAACTGATACCATTGTCTAGTTGGGACTCTTCCACTGCTCCGAATGAGCTCAAAACTTGGGAGGTATGGGCTGATGGCATTTGACGACAATTTGTGCATTTTCACTTTTAACGTTTGTATTCATTTTTTCGAAGATTCAGGGCTGCATTCCCAGACTTCTAGAATTTTCTTAAGGATCCTTCGTATCGACTCCCTTCACAGAAAAAAATTCAGGGCTGTAGACGCCGTTGAACCTGAGCTATGAATGAAAAGGTTCTGACAAAAAAAGTCGCTAACTGATATTATAGTCCAAATTCGTTTGTGATTCATCACTGTATACATGCCTTCTCTTTCCGACCACCACCAACCATCGTCCCACCAACCTCATGGTCACGGACAACCTACCGTGCGGTACTGAGCGTGTGGGCTACAATTACATATGCACTGGCGACGCAGGAAAGTGCCCGTTGAGCACGGAGAGGAGGGCGTGCAGCGCCGCTCAAAGCCGGTGCGCGGTGAGTTCGTCCTGATTGTACCGATACACGACTTATCCATCACCCACCACTCTTGTGCCCCACCCTCTCTGTGTCGTTACCCGAAGATGCATCCTCGGCGTGGCATGTGGGCATGCAGATGGCGTAAGCCGCAGATGACGGCGGCTACGCAGATATACATTTGCCAGCAGGCAGACGGCGACCCGTGTGCGGGCTTGACGGTGGCTGTCTCTGCTTTGGTGCGTGCGGACGCCGCCGACGAGGGCCACGGTGCCGGGAGCACCTCGTCGCATGTTCCATCCGCAGCACCAGCGGTCACGCCTCGGGACCGCTCTCGTCTCTTCCCTGTTCCGGCACCCGGCGGCGCTGCGTACTCCGTTTGAGACGACGTTCGCGAGCCGCAGGAGTCATCTTCGCCGCTGCGATGAGGCAGCAACATGCGTGCCTGCACGACTGGGCAGCCCTTGTGTCTCTCCCACTCCCCCTCCCCCTCCCCCTCCTTTTCCCTTGTATTCCTGCGCATAGAAGCGTCAACAGGTAGTAACGGGTTGATCACCTCCCAATAGCGCTCGTGTCCCACACCTGTATGTCCGCAACATATGCGAGCATGAGGCGGTGTGCACGAGTAGTGCGAGACACCACCGCACACTCCACCTCGTCCCACCGCCCTTCTGGGATCGCGTCCTTCACGTCCCCGCTCGCCTCCCCGCTCGCCTCGCCGCAACTTACCGTGTGTGTCGCGGATGCACCCAGGAGTGCCGCCCTGCCGTGATGTGGCACGTCGTACGTGGTGGCGACGGCCGTAACGGCGCACCGTGCCATGTATCAGAGTGTGGAGAGAGCACGCAGGGGGGCTGCGGATCGTTTGCAAAGCCATAGCCAGGACCCGGGCCCAGGTTCACCAGTGGTGCAGGTGCGGGCGTAGGCTTCTCACCTAGGATGATAAGTGACGGCCGCAACAGCACACCGTGTGTATGTGAGGGTGGAGAGCGTGCGCGGGGGCTGCGGATAGTTGGCAAAGCGTGGAGTACTACCAGGACTCGGGCGCAGGTTCATCAGCGGTGCGGGTGCGGACATATGCCTCTCCCCTAGACCGGTACTAAGTGCAGGAACGGGTGGCTTAGGGCAATGTTTCACCTGAAGGCGGGAGCGCTATGTTTTCTGTATTACTTTTTACGAAATTTATGTACATTTTCCGAGGCATTTGCGACTCGGAGCTCATTGTGCCCGGCCACGTCGAGCGCATGGTATGTTGCATGATATGGTATTGTAGCGGTCTTATACTGTTGCAGCAATGGGAGGGAATTTTTTCTGATTTTTGGTGATTTTTCTATACTTTTTTGAAGGGTACTGCGAGCTCATTGTGCTCGGCGACGGTAAGCGCAGTCACAGCGACGTCGAGAAACATCAATATAATCATGTGATGTCATGCGTGACATGACTAAAGCTACCGAGGGTCGTCTTCATCGTCGCCTGCAGCGTACTCGACTGTCCGCAATGCGCTGGCCATTGTTGGGACATTGCATACCGGATTGGGATGGTCGGTAAGTGATATATCAAAAGGACTCTCTGATTACAGAATTTGATATATGACGGTCCGTGTGTAACCACAGAGGTCTCATATATCAACCTACCAACCTCAGGTGCCGTTTCCGTTTTAAACTGTTTTAAACGGTTTATAAACGGTATTTCGAACCGTTTAGTTTGACAGGTTACTCAAACGGTAAATGGTAAACGGCTGTAAACGGTTCTTCCTGGCTCAATTGGTGGGTGCAGACCCTTCTGGATACGATCAACCATGTTCCAAATACCCTCTAGCAAGGCAATCTGCACTCTCCGATGGACAGAAGCCAGCCAATAGCCAAAATGAGACATAAACGGTATTAAATGGTTTGCTTACATAATCGTTTAGTTTAAGGGCCCCGGTAAACGAAAACTAAACGGTTGGAGCCCTATTACGGAATCGGCGGCCAGATTTGGCCATCTGACGAACTTTCAGAGTGTCCTGACGAACTTTCCATGTTTTCGAAGCTTTCTGTCTCTTCCGACGAACTTTCCTTCGCTTAATTTTGATCTCACGAACTTTCCCTAGCCTTCCGACGAACTTGCCCATCAAGTGACGAAGATCCTCAATCAAATGACGAAGATCTCCGTTCCTACGAAGAGACGAAATATACATCGACTCAACATTCCGCTCACCTCCTCGTCGATTCCGTGATTCTTTAAGCTGCAAACAGCTGATTAACGCACTGGGCATTATGGGGGCAATGCGACACAGGCCACGTACTACCAGAATCCAAGCGTCGTAGCAGCCTTCCACAATTCCTCGATCTCCGCGGCATCGAGTAATTTAATGCGCTCGTAGTCGATGACGAGCAGGGGGTGAGTGGGCACGTCATCTGGGAAGGGGGGGATAAGTGTAGAGGCCATGAACCTGTATGTGCGTCGGTGGGGCAGACAGTGAGTTCGTAATCATGACGTTGGTTATTATATATCTGGCTTGGCCGGTGTCCTCATGGTATCCGGCAGCGGTACGCTAAGTCGTCAGTGAGATTTGCACAACGAAGAAAGGTAAAACCCAGGGTGTTGTGGGATTGTATGTGCGTTTGGTTCGGACGGAGCGATCACGTCGGGTAGAGTAGAAATAGTTCTTCGAGCTATGCTATGTAGTGGGGATGAGGAGAGATGGCCAAAGTGACCCGAAATTGAGTTACAGGGTGTAAGTTGAACCGAAAATAGAAGCCGAGAGGTAGAAAGACAGCCCGCCATAAGAACACGCCAGCTGAATAGACACGTTCGGACTCACGCAGGCCACAATCGTCAATTGGATGACACAAGACGCCGCGATGTACTGGCGGAGCGCAAAAGACCATAATCGGATTGAGGACTAGTCCGTCAGACAGTTCGAAAAGATACAAAGAGTCTAAATTTAGGGCAGGCCGAATATATTATATATGCCGGATGCCGTATGAGTATCGTATCCATAACCATAATATAGTCGATACATACCCCCCGCGCGGACTTATAGCCTTATTATTATTATTATTATTATTACCTCGGGCCCGTATCGTAGTTGTAGTATAATCTTCATATTCAAGCGGTTGAATATAATATATTGTGAACACGTATTCAAGGGATATTCCTTGCTGCAGAGAGGCAACCAAAACCAGCCCGAATGGTTGAACCTTTGAAATGGTCTCATGCTCTGAACTTGGTCTGCCAACTCGACCACAACAGTCTTGATACCAACATGCCAAGCGGCCCAAGCCGGGGCTGCCGTTCATTACCCTCGCGTTCCGATCCTCCCATCAGATGGCCGCTCAGATTGCTGGAGGACTGGCTCAAGCCGAAAGCCCAGCCGGCATTATCCGATGTTCCGGCCAGCAAAATGTGAGCTTCGATCATAATAAAAATGATTGAATAGTTCCGAGTACTTTAGTAATCGGTATTTCGTAATTTTTGGGATGTACCGAGGGCCCGTTAATGGTTTGAAATCACCCCGAAAACTGTGAGCTTTTGATCCGGGGTGTGGCTATGTATTGTGGCTATGTAATGTATTGCACGGATCATTTTGTTGGTCTGAACCCTGATGGATCATTTTCTTTTGATCCGATTAAGTGATCTCAGACAAAATCACCCCTGGTTCACCCTTTCACAAGGGTGCTGCGAGGAGCGTGCGAAGCACGGCGACGAGCAGCACCTGACCTATTAGTATCAATTCAAGTAACAAATACTGGTAGCAGGCTCAAAGGCTGATTTTGTTTGGCATATCATTGCCCATTCATGCTAATGTCACATCAGTCACATCACGTCGAGCCGGGTTCAACGACATAGCCACCTCATCAACCACAATTATAACTGCAATTATGACCTGATTTAACATACTGGCTCTGTAGCTCAAGGATGCAGTAATTCTGAATGAAGTCTTTTGCTTTTGTCAAGCTTTTGTTTACATGACATTGGGAGTCCCGAATTCACATATGTCTGATGCTGATGATGATCATAGCTAAAAACATTCAGCCATTCAGAATAATTGCAGTACTATCAAATTGAATTGCTCCGAAACACTATTCACGATTATTTCTGTCATTTTACAAGTGGTAGTGAGTCTGGTGACTTGAGTTATATGAATCACTGAAACACGGATGATGTTGATTACGGCTGTTCAAACAACTCCAGTCTCCACTGGTCTACTAATTGCTACATAAATTGTTTCAAATTCCTATTACAGGGGAAGAATAGACTCTGAAGAACACTCACAATTATTTTTGCGATTTTACATCTTGTGGTGGCAAGACTTAAGGTCTGTAATCACAAGTGATGTTAAGTGAGGCAGATCACAGCGGTTCAAACAATTTCGGCCTACTAATTGCTACATAAATTGCTTCAAAATCCAATTACAGGGGAAGGATAGACTCTGCAGAACACTCACAATTATTTTTGTGATTTTACATCTTGTGGTGGCAAGACTTATGTAAGGTCTGTAAGAGTCACAAGTGATGTTGAGCGAGGCAGTTCAAACACATTCAGCCTCTAAACAAAATGGCTACTATAATCAGTATTACAGGTGAGGAGAATATTTTTCACCGCACTCATGATGATTTCCAAGTCTAGACTCGAGTGAAGATGGCCGGGGGTAAGTTACCCCCGGCCATAACTTGGTGATACGTGGAAAATAAGTACTCGGTCTGCCGGGCGAAGCCACGGCCCTCACCCCAAGTCTTGATCCATAACGTAATATATTCAATCATGAGCTTCCGGGAGTCCATTTCATTTTCATCATACTTTTGGGCGCGTAGTCAAAATATGGTTTATCATGTCACAACTTGGACCAGGACTATCGAAATTTGGCCCTTTGGGTGGGTCCTCGAGTCAAAGCGTGCTCTTGATTCCCTCGGCCTGCAACTTCAACCATGCCGGCCTCGAAATCACATCGTTCCACCACCTTCAGCCATGCGAATTAGTTATAGAATAAGTGAGGCGGACGTTTAAATCACCGGGCGACATTCGGTCCCGTAGAGGTCAGTATATCAATGCCACCCTTCGCGAGGCTTGGTCCGTAGCCAATGTGGAAGATGTCGACGAGGGATAATTCCTGCGCAAGTAGATTTATCAGCGCATGGTGAGTGCCCGTGGGGCCGTGAGACGATGAACAACGCACATTGCCGCCCATGAACTTCTGCTTTCCCAATATCTCTTCGTAGACCTGCAGAACCTTCGAAAGCTCCGTAACGTACCCCGCTAGGGCAGTCTCATCCACTGCTTCGCCGTGCAACCTGAACAAGGAAATCAAATGCACAAATTCATACATCCCGCCGGAAACCCACGGCTTGGCGAATTTTTCCTCGATCACTTTCACAATCCTCGGGTAAAAATTAGCGCTTTCGACGGATGCGCCCTGCTCAAAGATGGCTCGCTCTCTGAGTCCCGCCGGGATGAGGCGCGCACCCTGATCCCCGTACTTCTCTTCTAGATACCTAGCGATGGCACGGCTCTCGTATAAGATGAAACCGTCGTCGTCCTGAGTGTGTGTCAGTCCAATTGCTCGGCGAGGTGTTGTGGCAGCACACATACAATATACGGCACGTTGCCAAACGGCTGATTTTGCCTGAAGGCGGGACTCTTGTGAGCTCCCGTCTGAAGATCCACAGGGATCATCTCAAAGGAGACTTGTTTCTCCAACAATACCATGGCCACTCCTACTGTGGCGCCGAAGGCGTAAGGAGTACCGTATAACTTGAGGACCATATCACGAGAAGCGGGGGGGGAGCTGTGAATAAGAAGAATGCGTTGCTGTGGATACTTATAACAAACAGCCTGCTTGACAGCAGCTCAGTCATCCAGCTGATTTCGCTCGGAGCTCCAAATTGCAGTCTTTTACCCACCCTCGCGATTTGGGATTGGGAGGCTAGCAGGCTCCTACCCAACTGTGTTCCGAGGTTCATAGACAGAGCAGCGTAGTGTCCAAAATCTGAATCTCAGAAATCGGACTTGGGAATTTTTTCGGACCGGCGGATGATGTGTCAAATGTACATACTACAGTACTTATTAAGTACCCGTAACCCAAGTTGGGGGTGAACCTATGTAGGCTACGACGGCTGGCATAGGACATCTGTGAACCATATAGCTACAAACTTGTGAAATCGAAGTACTACATTGAGAGTGTTTCATCAATATCATCATCATTCATCAATCAGTCACCATGCCAAGTTAAAAATACTGTACTTTGACTCTGAGTGGACACTGGATGAACACACTTCTTACACTTATAGAAGTCATTGGGAAAATTAGACTGTATATACATGAAAGTTCGGGTCTTCGGCTTCGGAGTTCAAGGCCTTCACCCTCCGGGCAAACACTACTTGAGTCTTGCGGCTGTCATGCCATGCCGTCCGTACCCGTCTGTTTGACCGTTGACGGTCTGATGTCATCACGTCGGCAACATGGCTCACGTCGCTTAAATTCATCTTGAATTCATCGCGTCTGTACTCAAACAATGCCTTGATCTCTGCGAGATGGGCTAGGTTAGTCTCAAATTCATAGACATTCTCACCACAACCTTAGTAGCATGTAAGTACTGTAGTAGATAGTGGGTGACTTCCCGTAAGATAAAAGTGTGTAAAATCATAGAAATACATGGTTTCGCCGATATGCCGGAGCTCCCATCAGGACCCCATCGGTCTCAGATCTCGCGTACAGTCCCGCAGACCCTCACATACTCGAGTATCTGTAGGGGGGTCAGGACCCCCCCTCCAGACATACTTTTGCCCTCACAAACCAAAAACGGCAATCGCATCACGGAAATCAACCCATCCGCGCCTTAACGCCCTCGCTCTTCTTCCTCCCTCCCTCCACTTTGCTCGTTCGCGTAGACACGCACGATGTCGGTCCCTGGCAGCAATCTACTCTTCGGTCGACGCTGCACAGCTTTCCCGTGGACTCGCCGCTCACGACTAGCCTAGCAGAGGTGACCGGTCACCGCATACACTCCCGTACCTTTGGTAGCCCAGTTTGAGTAAACCAGACTGGTTGCGATGCCGTGGTGCAGCAAGCCCTGCTATAGGCTCAAGTGACACTAAATATCAAGCTCGCTAGCAGTTGGAGGGAGCCGGAAAAGCTGAAGGGGGCTGCATATATATGCAAGGAGGACCGAGGTGCGTACCAGAGTCTTCGTTCATTCTCGGCTCCAATGGCTCATCCGGACCCAGCTTTCCATTTTGGCATGCCCAACAACACTCCTCTCGTCTTCCATACCCTGCACTGGCAGCATGGGTCTTCGCCAGCTGCATCGGTTTAAGGGACATTCTTATGCCGGGGCAACGAGAGCCTTATGCAGAGTACTTAGATTCAAAGTATCTTACGGGTAGACAACGACAGATACATCACTTTTTTCACGCACACACTTGCCATCATTGGCACCGCGAAGTATCCAAAAAACACAAATCTGTGTTACGGGAAGTCACCCAGTATATGTGAAACAATTTTTATACTGTATCGTTATTATTTTATTTTTGATGCTAGCAGCTCGCTGAGGCTTGAATTTGAAGCGATTTATGGCTCGGGGCGGTGATGTGTGGCACCTACCATCGCCTCCAGACCCCCATCGATGGAGGCTCCAAGATCTAGAAGAGTCCTAAAGATCACCCGACCCATACCGCGTCCGCTTTCAACTTTGGTACAGGTTTACGGGTGCAGGTTGGTGTCACGGCATCCGCTCGGACGCGGCGAACCTTACTGGCAATGACTTGGACATGTCCGCGCGACCGTTGGGTGTCTTGACTCAGTGTCCAGCAACAACTTCTGTGGCGCGGTCTCTCTAGCGCGAGCGGCGAGCCTTGGCTCATCAATATATATGTACTTGAAGATGTGAAGCACAGGTGTGGCATGGCAGGCCGCAATAATTTACATGGTTAGTCCACTGTGTCTTCCGCATCCTCTTCAACGTGCAGAACGTCTTCATGATTCTTGAGAGCCGAGAGATCAGTCTCCCTGACGGTAGCTAGCACGAGACACATGAGTTACGTCGGTTAACGCAGAGAGCAACTCAAGATCAACCCACCGACATAGGCATTGAGAAATGCAGGATCAAACGTATCGACGACGGTGAAGATGAGAGGAGAGAGGCGATGACGCAGGGCTGCAAAATGGGCTTCTTGGTCGACGCCGTCTTTCAGACGGACGATGTATCGCTTGTGTAGATGGTTGGAGTCCCGGTTCATGTTGACGCCCGGGGAGAGGCAAGTTGTGGGGAAGTAAGTAAGTAAGCATGTCAAACAAGACGGATACCTATCATGGTATCGATCTGGATGAGGATAGAATTGTGACACTGCGCGCGAGGTCATGGGAGAATTGTCCACCGTATCAGGTCTCATTCACGTTGAGGCATTCGAAGACGTGCCTTTCGGGCCTCGTGTACTGTGTACCCAGTTTAGTTTGGGTCACATCTATATAATCCAACAAAAACGATAGCCCTGGAATACATACGGAGCGCATGTTCGAGATTAGCGCCCGAGTCGCTGGATATAGAGAGGCGGAAGTATCTTTGCTTTGGTACGTAGGTCTGCAATTTCATTGAGGACGTCAGCAGTGTCATAGCTATTAGCAGTGCCCGGCGCCTGTGAGCAAAGTTAGCCTCTGAACTACACAGAGTTGCTGCAGAAGTTGGAGGAGGAGGAGCCTAGGAGCCTGGAGGGCTTGACTCACTCATTCGACCTGCCACAAGAAGCGTGTCTCATGTCGCACAAATCTCTCACGCCTCGTGATCCCGCACGGACTCTATGCTAAGTACTCTATGTAACTGTGTAGGCGCACGCTGTCAATTTTATCCGTCTTTTGGAAGTGCTCTACCGGCATGATCGCGGCTGCATCATGCCGAGCTGGGTGCTGATCCGATCACACTGCCAGCACGGCGAATCGCGATGTTACATATTGAACATTCAATACTGATGCACAGTACACTGTACCTCATCCACATGGACCACATTTTCAAATTCGAGTACTCGGAAATTCAAGCTCTCCGAGCTCGATCCAACCTAACCCGGTGTAAAGAAGCGCTGGAACATGTGTGCCACTCAAACCCGAATACTCCCCCAGGCCCCTTATGCCGCCGAGATATAAACTTTTATGGGTGCGGACTTCTGGTACTATTTCCCTGGTCCGGAAGATTGTCCACGCACCTCAGGCTGCTCCCAGGTCCTACAATTATATATAGAAGGGAGCAGCAGAGTCTTGTCAAGGATAGATCATAGGGTTTGAAGACGATGAGTACATTTTCAAGCATCCGGTCATTGGAAAAATCAGAGTATGTGAAGGCAGAGAGTGCTCTGCAAGGGATGACATGGTGAATGAGCGATGGAAACGGGCGAAACCTATCTTGAACGGTTGACGTTCTGCGCGTCTAAATTTTCTGGATTCAGTAGGGGAAGTCAGAGGTAGAGAAGTCACTGTCTGCAAGGATTCTATGCGTGATTCTGCAATGATTGTGATCTGATTCTGGACCAGAATTCGCAAGAGAATTCACCTAGTAGTTGAATCCGCTCAGAATCGAACCCGAGAATCACTCGAGAGTCCTTGTTTCTCCTCTGGAGGAACTACCCAGGGGCCAGTATCACCCTCAGAATCCATGTCAGACTCATGCCCAGATCTCCTCAGAATCTTCTACTCCTAATTTGAGTAGCCACTCTACGTGTAACGGAAGCTGATAAACAGAGTTCCGCACACGAGAGCCAAGCAAGAACTGGGATAAGTTTTAGATTGACCAAAGAAAAGTAACTACGAGGCCAACTACATATATATACTACAAGATGTGGCAGTGTAAATAAAAATCTAGTCGGAGATAATTATCGAAAGTCTGGGCGCGGAACGGTCCGCACGGGCTTCACGATGATCCCGTTACATACGCCCTCCAGATCGACGACTCGCGACGATCTCCAAAATCCAAAATCCAAAAATCTGGATGCGAAGAATAAATAAATCATGGTCAAAACTCAACGAGCGTCTGAAATGGTCTTCAAAAAATCAAAATCAAACATTCTTGGTACCCTCGCCCTCCTTGACGACCATTTCTTCGTCGAGGATTGTTGCGGCACCAACATGCATCGTCTCAAGCACCTCGGTGGTCTGTGCAAGAGCTTCAGTGTAAGGATCAATGTAAACACTGTTCGCGGCAATGCCAGGGGGCTTTCCCGGGACCTGGGAATCCACGACGGTCAAGTCGGGGCAATTGCGGGCAAGATGGCCCTGTTTGCCGCAATTGAAACACAATCCGGAGGCCAGGTACTCGGCTCGCTTCTTGGCAGACAAGTGTTTACCATTTGTCTTGTCTCGACGCTGGTCTGTTGGAGGATCAATCTGAGTGCTGGAAACCGAGACAACACGCCCTCCAGCGCGATGTTTCCCGTTCGCATCTGTTTCCAACGTGGCATCAGATTTCGACCGAGCCTTCGGCGGACTCGGCTTCATCAATTCAGTCAGTTCATCATCATTATCATCGACAGTGACGATAATTTCAGCGCTCTCAGCACCAGCAGTGACTTCGGCCCAAGACGAAACCTCAGGGTCTAACCTGGCGCGATACATTTCCTTGCGTATATCAGCGTTGAGGCTTCGCCAGAACATCACGACTTTCTCCTGATTGGCTTCGAGCCCAATCGTATTGAAAATTCGTTCCCATTCGGCTTTGTGAGTCAGAACGGATTTGGCGCCTTGAATGCACAGGCGCAATCGAGTGCGTTGTTTCTCGCGGAAATTCACGGGGAAGCAAAAATTGAACAACCCCCAGAAGAAATCACTCAGAGTCCAGGGTTTGTCGTCATTTTCAACTTTACTGTTGTAAAACTCAAGCGCACGACCCGTCAGGTAGTACGACAACCAGAAGACTTGTTTACGGGGAGAAACTCCACCGACTTCGACATAATTCGAGCCTTCTTTGACGAAACGATGGAATGCAACGGCATCGGGTGAGCCATCATATTCCCTCGGAGCAATAGGTCTCAAAATCATTTTATTCTTCTTGTGAGAATCACGACGTTTCTTCGAGGAACGGCGCTTGCGGCGGTGCCGTGATGGGCGTGACCTTCCTGAGCCTGAGCCGTCTGATGACTCGGAGTCCGAGCTTGATGGATCAGACGGATCGGATGCGGCAGGTGATCCATCTACACGGTCGGCATCACGCAATGTTCGCTCAATGAAACTGCCCGGCACGATACGTGCGGCAGGACTCGGATCGGGACGGAACCCGCGGGGCGCATCAATACTGATGTGCCGATCAATGCTGTTTCGAACAGCAGTCTGTGCCTCAGTCAAACCTGATTTGACTTTCGGCATCATCATCCGAGACCGTTGCAAGCTGCTGACCTGCTCCTGCAGCACAGCAATCCTTTCATCTATGGTCTTATCTGTGGTCTGGCCAGACACATCAATCGTCTTCGTCGGCTTCAACGACGGACTCGGAATTCGGTGTTTCGGTTCAGGTGACACCAAATCAATTGGCGTCGGATCAAGGTATCGGGGCGGCGGCGAACACTCTTCCCGTTTCACGGCATGGCGGATCTCAGCAAAAATTGTCAAATGCAGCGCGTTGGGCATCAATCTCGCGATCAGAAAATTCACGCGAAAATTCAACAGCACCCCAATTACGAGGGTCTGCACCCTTTCCCTTGTGGCGGGATTGCCCTACACCGGAAGGGATGGCTGGACTGACACGGCGGCTTTGATACATCAGCCGAGGAGGCGGAACACCGGTCACATCATTATCAAGATCATCAATATCTATCAGATTCGTGTCAAAATCCTCGGGCGGCATAGTATTACCACGCTCTGATGCTACAGCCAGGGCTTCCTGAGTAAGGTTGGACACGGGTATACCCGCGAGTATCCTAGAACCAACCCGCACCCGTACCCGCAAGTACCGCACACCCGCACGGGTCGGGTCAAAAACCCGTACGAGTGGCCCGCGGGTACAAATCGACCCGCGGGTTATCAGACCCGTATACCCGACCCGCGGTTCACTTACACAATATTGACCAAATCAGCAAATATCTTCGTCTAAAATGATACAGAGTGTGTACTAATTAATCTCCACAATCTGAACGTCGCCGTCACTGTCGTCATCTGACTCTACACGCTTACGCTTTTTCGCTGGAGTGCAAACTTCCACGAGATCCTTGATGTGAAGAAGACCATGACGGCCCCATGAGCCGAGGCAGAGGTTCTGCCGGAAAGATGCTGCCGACATGCGGTTGCGGGTAAAGTGGAGCAATTGGCGGCCTTGCGAAAAAATGCGTTCAACAGCCACAGACGTTGCTGAAAAAAATTGTGAGCAAGATGATTGACGTCCACAGAGTAAAAGACGAACCGGGAACACTCAAATAATCCAGAGCAAGCTCCGATAGAACCGGATATGCTCGGCGATGGTCCGACCACCATTTCAAAGGGTCAGTGGTGAGGACACGTGGGCGGCGAGGTAGTCGGAGAACTCGTCCGAGCTTCTTCGTCCACCTGTAACTTCCACATTGAGAAGCTAATTAGCTCTGAGGTATGGGGTGTGTGCGCAGAACTAATTAGCTTGGAAAAATGCTGCTACCCCATGCTGCTACGTATGCTGCTAACCGTCTCCACAACATGCTGCTACGTATGCTGCTAGGACTTGTAGTACCTCAGGTGTATAGTGCGGCACGTGTGCACGGCTCGGCGCGCGCCCCGACGCGCACCCCGACGCCTTCCAAAAAAGGCAACTCGCCCAAAAATCACCGTAAAATCACAGAAAAATCACAAAAAAATAGGAAATAAATCTAGAAAAAATATAGAACGCCTCTCGGTGATATCTTATCCATCAACCTCCGCTGTTGGGCGCTCGCCGTCATCCAGCCCTAGCCGGGAGATGTGGTACAACAAGTCACCGACGCGCTCTTCGCGCGCATCGTCCCCTCGTCCTCCTCATCGTCCTCCTCATCGTCCTCCTCATCCAGCGCATCCCCGCCATCCCTCGCAACTGACTCCATGGCATTCGGCGGCGTCCCCTCAATGTCCTCCATCTCCTCGTCTGATTCGCCGTTCACGCGCCGCAGAAGTGCTTCATCGGCTTGACGCGCAGCATTGCGAGCCGCGCGTCTCGCAGCCGCCGCCTCGACCGCCCTACCGGCTCGCACGGAACCTGTGAACCCTGGCGTCTTCGCAAGCTTGTAGAACCTTTTGAGGTGGCCTAGGTCGTACCGACCCCGGCGCTCTCGGTACAACTTCATCTGCACCGCAAGGCCGCGATCGCGGTCAACCTCGTCCGCCGTCTTTCCATTCACCCGCCTCAGCTCCCTCTCTTTCTCCTCCAGCGTGCGCGTCTCGTCTCGAATCCAGGTTACAACCCTGGGGATCTCGACATTCAAGCGCTTGATCTCCTCCCGCGCACGCAGAATCTTGAAGAAGGAGTCCATCGCCACGCGGTACGCGGGGCGAGTCCATGGGCGATCGATAACCTTGTTGTTCGTGTCTCGCAGGATGTCGAAGTCGCCCAGAAACGCGTATCCAACGACCTGCTCCCAGCTCAGATGCTCTTTACCCACGGTGGTGGCAGCCTCGTTGAAACGTTCGATCGCGTTCCGCACGGCCTTAGAACGCGCTTGCAAGGCCTTCGCGATATGCGTCCGCATCTTGTAGCCTAAGCACTTATCAGCATCTACGAATACCATTCGCACGCAACCGCGCACCTGTTTGAGACTGATTCATCTTCGTTAACTCGAAGATACGCTGAACGACCAGCAGCTCGAGGGCATTGAGTGCCGCATGGTATTTCTGTTTCTTGATCGCCTCCACGGTCTCCGCCCACTTTGGCGATCCCTCCGTCCACGTCTCGGTGATGTCGAGCAGACGCTCCAGCTCGCGCACAGCCTCCCTATCCCTATCGACTTTCTCCTTCGCGTGACGCCGCGCGATATCTTCCTTCCGTACCCCAGGCACGTATTCTCCGTCGTCGGCTCTCGCCGGCGTGCCGCTCCGAGTAGTGAACCGTGCTTAGCTCTGCCAGGTCATCGTCAGTTACCTGGTCATTCAATAATTGAACCTAACGTACTCGCTCTCGCTCAGCGTTCTGAGCTTCTGCACGTATTCCATCTCCAGCGTCTCAACCTTCAAGCTCGCGGCGGCTTTGAGACCGAGGAGGTAATCCTTCTCCTCCCTCAGCCACTCATGGAATCGCGCGACGTCGTCCACTTGCTCGCGTCGCATCCAATCTCGAAGCGCGGTCTCTGTCTTGAGGATGGCCAGGGCCTGCTTGTAGTTCTCGCACAGGAACTTGCCTGAACAAGTTGCAACAGTCAGCGAAGTGGTCACGATGCATGTGTGATGGAAAGAACTCACTGAGATTGGCGTACGTCTCCACCGTATCGATCTGCTTTGCGTAAGTGCTAATCTCCTGCTGGCGATGGAATCGGCTAGCGTATCGACACGCCTTCGCGAGGCCATTGGAGCGCGAGAAAAATCGCTCGCAGCCCTCCAGATCCTCTAGCCCCAAGCCTTCCACGTACGTTGCGAGAAAACTGAGTTGGCACAGGCGGTTGTGCGCATGCCCGTGGAAGGAGCCCACGAGGCACCTCGCGTTCTGTCGCTTCGCCTGCTCCCCCAGCTCGCTGTTCCTCACTGTGGTGCCGAAGTGACACGCCACGTCGTACCCCATCCCCAAGTTCATGCCGAACGCGTCGAGGAGTTCCTTGACCACCGCCAGCGGGTATTTGGCCCTGCGTTACCAAGACAGTCAGCCCGGCCTATCACCTCCCCGACGTCGCACTTACAGCTCCCCGCTGCGGATCATATCCGCGATGACCAACACGAAACCATGGCGGCACAGAGCCAGGAAGATACCCGTCTCGTCGAAGATGCCCCACATCTTCGACGTGACGTCGTTAACCATGTTCTTCCATCGGTCGGCACAGGGATTCACTTCGTCCTGACGGTGACAGTCAGTAATCAGGTTTCTGTAACACCCTATGTGCGCACCGAATTACCTGCCTCCATGGGCAGGATCTCAGCAAGCCTCGACCTCGACCATTCCTCCACCCTCTCTCGCGAGATGAAGTACCCGTCCCCCGCGTCTCTGTTATCCACACGCTCCCTCGACGACCCCAACGTCGGCTCCGCCATTTCGTCCTCGTCCACCTTCGAGCGCCGAAGGACGCGTTTGAGTGAGTCGTTCCCATCCATTGTTGTAAGCATTTCGAAAACAAGGCGATCCTCGCCCTCTAGCTTGTACGTACACGCGGGGCACGCGTGCTTGAGTCGCCAAGAGCCGTCGCGGCCGAGCGCGTTCATGACGCGTTCATCTGTACGCCGCCGGATGTCCAAGTACACGTCGTAGGCGATAGAGACTTGCTGCCTCAGATACGGCGCAAACTCCACGCCGTGCTGGTCGCAAAGGGCCTTGACGTAGGCCTGGATGGCTAATTGAGGGCAGCGGGCGTGCAAGGCTCGGTACGCCTCCAGCACGCGCAGCGTGATAGCGACGTGCGGTGAAAACGGAGCGCAGGGTACGAGCCCCGCAGCAACTAAGGTAGCGGCCGTCTTCTGTCCGCGCACGTCGTACTTGATGTCGACCACCTTTGTCTCTGTAACATAGATTAGATGTAATTACAAGGAATGGTCGGCCGATTGACGTACCGAACATATCGAGCACCTTGATTTCAAAGACCTCCACAACCGTAGGGTCCTCGCCAGGCTGCAGCGGCGCGGGAGATGGCCCAAGATCCTCCCACTCGAAAGCTTGCTGCTGCGAGCCTCGTAGCTCGCGCTCCGCGCAGAACTTGATATACGCGTCGACCATGTCCGGCATTTGAGCCTCGAATGCTTGATTGCGTTTCTCCGTCTGGTCGCTTCGCGTGCGCCAGTCATAACGCCTGCCGCTCTACGTAAGCCCAGGTCGAATCTCCAAACCCATACACACCTACCTCTTTTTCTCTGCGCGAACCTCGCTCGCGAGGCCCTCCTCCAGAGACGAAAGCTCGCCGCCAGCGTGGCTCATATCGATACGTTCCGACCCGTCGAGTACCCCGGACAGACTGACCGTCGGTGGCGTCGGGTTATCGCCAAGGTCCTCGAACAGGTCGTTTTGGCGGGCAGCCTTTTGCAGATGCGCTACGTGCGCTCGTTCACTAGAGTTCATGGCTTTTAATCACTTTGACTTCAGATAGTCATGAAAAAGACAATAGAAAGAGGCTCACCGTTCAGCCTTTCGCGCAAGCCTTCCTTCGCCCGGTCACGATGGGCTGCGATGGCACGCGGGCCCAGCGTGCGTACTCTGTAAGGCGCGGGATCTGCTGGATTCAGGGTGCGCGCGGTACCGAGTGCCCGAATTTTTGTTGAGGAGCCCTTGCCCTTTTGCACGCCCGACCTTCTGTTCATGGCTGGCGGGCTGGCTTGGATTGGATCAGGCCTGTGTCAACCGACAACAACAACGCGACCGCGTTATCATCATATGACCAAACGCGACCACCTTTCATCACCTGACTGCCAGCAAACCTCGCCGCGACGCGCACATTCCACCCCATGGCAGGTACGTTCCCCACCGGGGCCTCTTCTTTTTTTCCTTTTTTTCCCTCCCCCTCTTCCCTGGCATGCCATAAGTCGGATTGCAAGAGATCCGCCTCTGGAACTCCCAAGCTCGCGCCGGCCTCTACCCTCCACCTCTTTCTTTCCCGTATTTTATTCTTTTACCGGAAAACCTCACTCACTGACCTGCCACTATCAGGAAGACGCGTCCTTCGGTCTGGGAAGGAGTTCTCCGCCTTCGATCTCGCCCTTGAACGCGCCATCACCACACCGGCGCTGGACTTCGACACCGGCCTGCGCATTCAAGAGGCGCTGCTCGAGCAAAATGATGCAGATGACCTCGACGATCTCACCGACTTTACGGCCGACCTCACGCTCACGGATCGTACGAACAACCCGCCCCTGGACCCCACCCACCCCGATCATACCATCGGCCCTATCGTCAACTCGGACTTTCCGCCATCCCTTTCTTTCCCCCCCCCTCTTCTCCTCAGCCCCCTACCTCCAAACGCCCCACCGCTGCGCAGAACGACAAACGCCTCACCGCCGCGCAAAACGACAAAGAGCATTCGAAAAAGCGACGTGCCAGAAACCGCGAAAAAGCCCGCCTGGCCTCTTCCAATCCAGCCGTCAAGGCGGTCTGTCGTCGGCGTCTTCAGTCTGCGAAGACCTCCGCCTTATGCGCCCCCGTCAACGCCCTGTCCCTCGCACATTCCAAGCCGGCGTGGATTGGTCTGCGCGATGCCCCTGCTCCCCTCATCCCATCGCACTGGAGACTGTCGTCAACGGCGAGGTCAACACCCGGGAAAATTCAGGCACAGGCATGGGAGGCCGCGCCTACACACAGGCGGAAATCGACGCCCTCGTCGGCACCACCGGATTTATGTATGTCGCGTGGCTGGGCATGTAAGTAAATCCCTCCCCTGTGCCTGCCTTTCGCGTAACTAACCCCCCGCCCCCCCTCCAGGCTCACTATTCCGATCCTCGATGCCCAGCGTCGTGTGATCGCCGTTCTGGGCGGTCAGCCGCGCGACCCTGATTGGCGACGTGTAACAGACGATGCGCACGCGCTCATGCAGGAACGTCTCCCCCGCCTACGCCTCTCTGGCAAACGTCTCCGACATCGACGAGCGCAACGCTCATTCGCAGCGGTCTCTCGCGGACCCTCATACGGCAGCGGGCAAGAATATCCGTGCGAGTTACGCAACAACGTAACCAACACGCGCGTGACGGACGAATTGCTCGCTCACGAAACGTTCAAGCGCATCAGTGGATTTGCCAACAGTACGTTTGCCCGTCCACATAGTACACTAAGTCGCTGATCAAGGAATCTCAGCTCTCTTCGCGATGTGGGCCCCCAGGCTCCACGCATTCTATCAGGCCCAGATGGCCAGTCTGCGTGCCTGGAAGAACCTCCGTTGGAACTTCGCCGGATGCGCGTTCGCCGGCGCTACCTTCAACTTTGGCCCGCAAACCGTCACGGCCCCGCACATCGATTTCGCGAACCTCGCCTGGGGATGGTGCTCCATCACCGCCCTCGGCAATTTCGACCCAGACGCCGGCGGTCTCCTCATCCTCTGGCATCTCAAGCTCGTCGTCCGATTCCCCCCGGTTCCACCGTGCTCATCCCTCGGCCCTCTGCAAACACTCCAACACTCCAATCGCGCGTCATGAAAGCCGTAGCTCGTTTGCCCAATATACGGCGGGCGGGTTGTTTCATTGGCTGTGGAACGGATGTAAAACAGACGCGGACTTTCAACGGACGGCCAGCGATGAGGAGAAAGAGCAGCAGATAGTTGATAGCGGGTCGCGTTGGAAGCAGGGCGTGGGCATGTTCAGTACCATCGACGAATTATAAACAAATTATAAACACGTAGCTTGCGCTGGACCGGTAGACACCTATTACTGTGATTGAAATGCGCATTTGTTTCCACCTTCTCTTGCATCACGAACACGGCTTTTGGACCAGCCGGACTCGTCACGAACACGCTGTTCGGACGACCCGGATATCACGAACACGCTGTTCGGACAACGCGGACATCACGAACACGCTGTTCGGACGACCCGGACATCACGAACACGCTAGTCGGACTTGTCGGACGGCGGTACATTATTGCTCGGTGAGCCATTCTCAGCCTCTCTCGACGACTAATTTATTGTTATGGGGTACTAAACAGACTGAAATTATGCATTCACACAGAAACTGGAGCTTCGGGGAGGGTTGGTATCTTTGGAATGAGATCAAATGCCCAAGTCTCTATTGTTAGGTGCGTTGATTTACTTGATTTACTTCTTATCACCCTCCACCACCTTTCTCCACCGGCGACCTTCATCGACCCCATGTCGTCTACGGACGGCAACGACAACGGCGAGCCACCGCCCGACCGTGTGACCTTGTCCCGTCGCAGCCACTCAGCGGCACAACAGCGCTATCGAAACCGGAATCTTGACGAGACCCGACAGAAAGCACGAGAGCGTATGCGCCGGTGCGTAGACTTGCCACTGAACTTCTGATTCGATGCTGACAACAACCCTGGTAGTCTTCGTGGGCAACAAAAGGATGTCGCCGATGCGGCAGAGCTCAAACGAGAGCGCCGCGTCACAGACGCCGAGTATCGAGAGAGGTACGTTCTACGCCCGATGCCATTATTTCCTGCTTAACTTTGAATTGAACACTCTGCTATCAGAACTCGCCAAAGGTAGGGCACTCACCCCTTGCATTGTCTCTGCTGCACCGCACCACTGACCTGCATATTGATCAGGAAATTTATAGAACAGTACGGTCAAGGCGCCTTCGCACGGCTTTACCTCCCAAAATTAGAGACCGCTGGCGGCAAGCAGCTTCCCTGGGCACGTTGGGATTGGGTTGCTAAGGCGGACGCCGACGAAGTGCGCCGGTTGGATGCGATTATATACTCGGCGGACGCGGACTGGGGTGAGAAGTACCGAGCACGGCACGAGAAACGCGAGCTGTGCAAGGGTGCGCCGCACTTGAAGGGTGTGGGCCGGCGTCGCGGGGAGAAAGCTCCGCAAGATGGGGTGAACATGGGCACGGATGATGTTGCTTGATGTCGCTACGAGTGTCGTTGCTTACACTGTGCATAGTAGAATTCCCAATGTTTGGGAGTCTCAGTCTTTGTGCCGGAGCTGCATGGAGCGAACGTCTCATGACATCTCTGGGGACCGCGGTGGGTTAACATCTATCTATCTATCTATTCCCTGTATCTCACGTTATTGCTGTAAGACTGTGTAAGTTCGATGCCATGCGGTTTTTTTTTGGGTTGCTGTCAGATGTCTAAGTCTTGGCGTGTCCACGTTTACACACATGACTTATATTTGGTATGCTTTGCAAACTTTTGCTTTCTGCCATCGCCATCTCACCATGTCCGATTACGAGTACGACGACGACATGCCTGTCTTTCGCGGCGGGAACTGGACCAGCGACAGGGAGCACGACGCGGGGAAGAAGCAGTGGTACATGGTCCCCGGCGTTGGCCTCTTTTCTGCCCGGTACGTTCTTTTCCCTCGCGACACATCGATAGCTTACTCGCTGGGCCCAGGTCGGAGGCGAAAAGGCATGCGGACGCCAACGAGGGCGGACGCGACATCTTGATTTTCGACAAGAGGTGCCATGCGCAGGAGGAGTGGGACCGTCGGTTGGAGCTCGGCCTCATGCCTCCCCCGGCCGCTCTGTGGGCCGACGATATGCCGCCCGATACTCCTCCCGTCAAGCGCGAGCCCACCACGCCTTCCATCAACACCGGCAAGGCCATCAACACCATCCTTCGCGAGGCGAAGGCGAAGGCGCCGCTGAAGCGCGAGGCGTCATCCAGCCCCAGAAAGGGTGAGGCTGCGAAGCGCGATCGCCCGGCGGAATTGAGGGCTGCGCTGCCCGTCTCTCGCGCGGCGATTCCCCGCAGCAGCACGGTGCCCGTCGATCAGGGCGATCTCCCCGTTCGCGGGGAGTCTGTGTCTGCGCGGGTGCCCCTGTCGCCCACCATCAGCACGATGAGCTCCCTCTCCAGCGCATCGGTGGAACCGGACGTCGACTCTGGCGCGATTCCCACGGCGTCGCGCGCCGCTTCCCCCACTCCCGAATTGGGCGAAGAGGTGCTCGTCCGCCTCAACACGGTGCCCCCACGGAGCACCGCGTAATCTTCGGCGGGGCGTGGAATAGCGCGAGCGCGAGCACTGGTGCGGCGTCCGTGTCGCGTGCGAGGAGCGCGGGCGCAAACCCGCACGCCTCTGCTGTCGCGAGTTCGTCGTCCGCGTCTGCCGCGTCGTCGTCCAAGTCGTCTGGCAACCGGGCGCTGTACTGGAACGACACGCAGAAGGCCGTGTACGGCAACTGGTAAGTGAACGCGTTGTCGACGCGTATAAGTTTGCTGACGGCTGGCTGATCCAGGGAGCGAGCGGTGCGGGAGATGGGGGCTGACGACAGGGTCACGGAGCTGGACGAGGACGACGTCGTCGCCCACCTGTCGTTTAGAGGATGAGGAAGCGCCGGCGTTTTTTTTTTGTTTTGTTTTCAAATATGCGTAGTTCAGAGTGTGCGCGTGGTGGTGAATTTATGTGGTTTTTGTGAGACTCTGGTTAATGAGAAAAGGTCTTGAAACAGCGTGAAAAAGCCTTGAAACAGCGTTGGAGCCGTGGAAAGCAGTTTTGATTGAGCACAAAAAACGGCAAAAAGGCGGAGCTTTGGGGTTCGAACCAAAAGTCCCCCTTGACACAGCGGTCGCGCTGCCCCCCACCAGCTCTGGTGACGGGGCAGTACAACCGCTGTGCCATTGAGGACTTATTGTCCTCAATGCATTTATTAATATATGCATTACGTTTGACGCAAAATGCCATGTCGTACTGCACGTAATGAGGGTTCTATAGATGTTGGCCTTTTTATAATTCTGACATCGTCCGCTATCACCGCCAGTTGACGTGGGCGTGGGCGAGTCTATTCTGGACATGCCACCTCACGCCACGTCGTCGTCCCGCTCGTCGACCACTCCGTCCTCAAGAGTCCCATCATGCCAACGCGCATCGGCCATTTTGCTTACCGAAGGCCTCGGCACGTGGTCCTGGAAACATTCAACAACGGTCTTTCAAAATCTTTACCTGCCGCTACTATGTCGCATTCACGGTCCCCTGCTCCCGAAGGCGCTGCTGGAGTCGAGAAAGACGGCGGCGCCAGCCGTCTTCCTAGCCCCAAACCCCCTCCTCCTCAGCGGCGGGTGGTGGACTTCGACCCGGACGAGCCAGTCCAGGAGTGGGAGGACGAAGAGGACGAGCTTCTCGCGGGCTTGGGGACAACGAGTCACCGTTCGCGCAACCGGCAGCTGAAAAGCGTGCCGGTTCGGAAGGACAAGCACCCGGTGCGCGTTGCTGCGGTCGAGACCACCAAACGCGCCGCCAAAGACAGCAAAATGAGGCGTTTCAATGCGGAACTCAAACGGATGCACGAGGAGCGCGAGGCGCGCGCCGTAGAGCTCGCGGAGGTCTACGGGATGAAGCTCGCGGAAGTTCGCCGCCGCATGACGCTGTCCAACCTCGTAAAAAAGAAGCGACGGCCATCGCTGCACAACGCGAAGATGTCGCGCATTGCGCGCGACTGGAACAAGGGTAGGTTTTTTTTCTTTTCTTTTTCTGGTCCCTCGAGCTGAGTGCTTACTGTACCATAGATCTTCCCCATGGCTCCAAACTCAAAATGCCACAGGTCGCCGCCATGGTTCGCGAGAACCCAAGCATTTACGATGACTTCGACTCAGACGAGGAGAAAGAGCTCCTCAAGGAGCTGGAGGAGCAGCGCGACTTGCATCAGAGCGGGGTCCGTGCCAACAACCTCTCCGCGCAGAAAGTGGCGAGGTCTACGGTTGATCGCATCTCCACGTTGGTACGTTTTATATTTTTTTCTTTCTCTACGCAAGCGAGCTAATGGCGTTCGACAGATGAACGGTCTGAGCGCCAGCACGGGCGTCATCGGCCTCGCGGTGTTCTCGCGGACTCATTCCCACGACACGACGGGGACGTACTTCGTGGAGTCGGACGGCGCGGCCGATTTCATTACACATACCCTGAAGAAGGATATTTCGGACTGGCTGAACTTGTTCGAGCTGTGGGCTCTCACGCGCGCGAAAGAAGGTGATTGTTTTGATTCTCGTGAGGGCGTACAGGCATTAACACAAGAACGGCAGCGTCGAACGGCGACAAGCTGCGGACCATGCAAAGGGAGGTGAAGGAGATGCTGCAGGATGGGCTTCGTAAGCCGTCAAATACTTTCAAGTCGATTCGATACTGATTTTAATTGACTTGCAGGTAAAGTTCTGGGACGTACAAAAGTCAAGATGAACTACGCGAACTACGTCGACCAGATGGTGAAGAAGCAGAGCATCGGCCTCGTGGGATGGCCGGTGGGCGTGGATTTCAAGCGCTCGTCGTTGCAAGGCGCGTACGGGCCGTTGAAAAAACTTCACGACGCCCTGGACTCCGGGGCTTGCCATTGGAAGAAGCTCACCGAGAACGAGAAAACTCGCCTCATCGAGCAGCACCGTGACATGGTCGGATCGGGCGAGGTCGCGCAGACGACGAAGGCGGGAAGGAAGGGCGGGAAAGGGAAGGGGAAGAAGCCTGCGAAGGGGAAGGGAAGGAAAGTCGTCTCGGAGAGTGAGAGCGACAGCGAGCAGGAGGAGGATGCGGTGTCGGCTGGCGATGACGAGGAGGATGGGGACGCGTCGCAACGTGCTGACGACGGCGAGGATGACGACGACGAGGAGGACGAGGACGAGGACGAGGACGCGCGGCCGCTGCGCGGGAACGCGCAGCGCGCGCAGCTACTGGAGCTGGTGGGTCGCAAGAAGAAGAGCGAAAAGGCCAAGAAGAAGCGCGACGAAGACGGTCGCAGAAAGACGCGCGAGGAGAAACGTCCGAAGGGCAAGAAGGGCGCGGCGACGTCAGCGTCGGACGGCCCGGTGGGATATAAGCGCCGTCTGTACGAAGAGGGCAGGCTGAAGAAGCGCCAGGCGCGAGACGGGAAAGGGACGGGCGAGCGCGCAAAGAAGCGCAAGACGCGTGACGAAGACGATACGGGCGAGCGCGGGGATCGGGTAAAGAGGACGAAGAAGACGGGAGAAGGAACGGCAGCGCCCCAGCCGCGCCCGAAGCCCAAGCCCACGCACAAGCGGGTGGAACGTGCGCGGACCCCGTCGCCCGATCACGCTGCACCTGCGTCCACGGTCCAACCGCCGCCCGCACGCCCGCCTGCGTCATCCACGCCCCCGCCCCCGCCACCTGCTTCATCCGCGCCCCCGCCCGAGCGCCCGGCTTCATCCGCGCCTCCGCCCCCGCCGTCTGCGTCATCCGCGCCCCCGCCCGAGCGCCCGGCTTCATCCGCGCCCCCGCCCGAGCGCCCGGCTTCATCCGCGCCTCCGCCCCCGCCGCCTGCGTCATCCGCGCCCCCGCCCGAGCGCCCTGCGTCATCCGCGCCCCCGCCCGAGCGCCCGGCTGCATCCGCGCCTCCGCCTGGCTCGGATCCGTCCACCCCGGCCACCGGAACGAGTACCGCGGGGTCGACCAAACCCCGCGCGAATACGGTCAAGGGAAAGAAGGGTCAAAAGGGACCCCCAGGCTTCAGAGGGCCTGCGGCAAGCTGGTGACGCATAACGTTCGGACACGTAGACGTCGTAGTAGCGCATATATTTTTTCTAGATTTATTTCCTATTTTTTTGTGATTTTTCTGTGAATTTACGGTGATTTTTGGGCGAGTTGCCTTTTTTGGAAGGCGTCGGGGTGCGCGTCGGGGCGCGCGCCGAGCCGTGCACACGTGCCGCACTATACACCTGAGGTACTACAAGTCCTAGCAGCATACATAGCAGCATGTTGTGGAGACGGTTAGCAGCATACGTAGCAGCATGGGGTAGCAGCATTTTTCCAAGCTAATTAGTTCTGCGCACACACCCCATACCTCAGAGCTAATTAGCTCATTAATGTGGAAGGTACAGGTGTCTTCGTCAATTGCGCCGAGATTGTGAAATGCATGAAAGCTGAATGTGCGCGCAACAGTGTCAGAAGCAACATCGACAGGCTATGATTGAGTAGTGTTAACGACAAGATCTGTCAGAGCAAAAATCAGACGCACGACAGGATCGGGTCCGGGGCCTTTAGCCGAGGCAACGCGCCGGGCACGAGCAGAATATTTGCTACGGATACGTGTCTCGAGGTCGGAGATCCACGCGGAGTCGAAGCGGTTGGAACGGAAATACTCAAGTTTTGAACTGGGATGAAACACTGTGACGCCAGTTCAACATTCGACTACCGTTATGTTGACTAACGAATTAAGAACATACCAGTGGCAAAAGCATACACATCGGACATCTCCGTCTTCACATAATACCGTCGCAGAGTGGCGCGGCCAAGCGAAATGGCATGGATGACAGCTGGCTGGAGCTCGCGGTAACTAGGGGCACTGGGATCGACTTGAGCTCCGAGAACACTGTTGATGGCATCCATAGATGAGACGACATTAGAGATAGTGCTGCATGAGTCGCTGGAGAAGAACAAGGTCGCATCCTTGAAGATCTGGGGCAGAACATGTGCTTTGAGTGCGACAAAAGTAAAACCAGTGAAACGCACCTTCAAAACATGTACAAGATCATCTATTATCACCCATTCGTCGTCGTCCATCTCGAATCGCCGAAGGCCGTGGGTCTTGTCGCTCGTGATTGCATCGATGACATCCCGATAGTTCTGTGCAAAGAGTAGCATATCGTACGTCGAGTTCCACCGTGTCCGAACATCACGGGGGATCATACGAGCCTTCCGTTTGTGTGCGACACAGAGAGTGCGCCACGCCGGAAGTAAAATGGTGGTGGAATGAATGATGGCGAAAGAAAGCTTGCGAATCTAGCCAGAGTGACATCAGACAATGGGAAGAATCAAAAGAAAGACAATTTAGAAGCGCACTTTGTCCAGTGTTTTTCTTAACTACACGTGTTTCCACGTCGAAACGCTCGCGCTGAGTCCCTTCCCACCCTGCCCGCTCATCGAAATCAACCTCGTTGTCATCCTGCAACTCATCGCCCAAGTCATCGTCCGCCGCGTCGTTGTCAGAACCATCGTGGAGAGAGTCCGCGTCGGAGACAGATGGTAAGTCCGGCGTTGATTCGGCGTCATCGTTGTCGCGGTCATCGCTGTCAAATTCGTCTTTCTTCTCTGGCGCGGTAAAAGGCTTGAGGACGGATTTGGCGACAATATTGATCGTATGGGCATAACAACGGACACGATTACCGGAAGTGAATGAGTTGGTGGACTGCTGAGACATGGCAGTAGTCTGGGTGTCGTTCGATGACGCGTTGTCACCCGTAAACGCCAGAATCTATTTGTATCCGGTTATCAGAGGGCGAAATGCGTTAAATATTTAGACTCGCCCTTTTGCTCAGACCGTGGGTGGCGAGCATCTTGTCGAAAGCACGCGCAAGGGTGGCACCGGTGTGAGACTTCGGGATAATTAGTAAATTGGCCCATGAATCAGAGGGATTGATTATGAATGCTCACCTCAGGGACTTCCAAGATGTCAAGCAGAAATGTAAGTGGTTTACCGTCTTGATGTAGATGAACAGTCCACGCGACAAATGCACGATGGTTTGGTGAAGTCCAAGCATCGGTCGCAAAGCTAAGAAGGCCTGGGTGATCCTGCCTTTGCATGAGTACCAGAATGACGTGACATATAGACTAAGAACGCTACCCGAAGAAGATTGTCAATCGAAGCTTTGGCTCTCTCGAAGCAGGCCTGAATGTCACGCGAAACGGTGCGGCGCGATGGGAGAGACAATCCAGGTCTGCCGGCGGTCATAAGGGTGCGAAAGCCACGATCATTAACCAGATGGATCGGGCGCGCGCTTTCGGTAACCCACTGGACGATATTCGCGCTGGAAACATCCTATTAATGATAACACATTGGAACGATTGAATCAAGACAGACCGTGCTTCCGGCGTCGTGTGTGAACGATGGGTGACATTGACAGGTCGCTGACCGGTCCGTGCAAACGAAGCAAAGATAGAACCATCTGCGTTTTTGACGGTCCCACCGTTGACCGCCGCGTCGACAGCATTCTGTCCGAAGCACCGAATAGCGTGTTTGCGCAAATTACTGGTAGAGCCAGCATCTGCCGCCCGAGTACCGTCTGGTTTGAGGTACCCACGTTTGACGAGATTACTCCGCCCTAGAATCCAGTAAGGGATCAGAAGAAGCGTCAATGCATAAACACTGACCTTTGCATCGAGCGGCGGCACACTTGAAGACATGATAATGAGTCCGTCTTCACCTTCAACGGTAGAAATCTCCGACGAGAAAAAGGTATAGATTGGCGCAGTCCAGCGCTTCTTCGTTTCCTCTGATAAAAAACTCAGAAGGCGGAAAGGGTTCAGAGGGAAGGAACGCACCAAGTTTCTCCGCCTCGGTCAGCTCACGAATGTCAGATTGAGAATGAGCATCATCGTCTGCAGCGACTGCAGGCGGTGGTGTAGAGTCCGAGGAGGCATTGCCTAGCAGACATGAGTGAATGAAAAGACGAAGAGAGAGTCACTCAACTGTGTCTCCCGGGAGAATCTACCGTCTCTGTCCTCTGAAGAACAGAGCCGACCTCCTCGTCACCATCGGCAATCGCAGCCTCAGCGCGAGAAGTGAGCCGTTTCTTACGCGCCGGCCGGGCTATGTCGGAAACCTTCTTGGCGACTTTGGCAACCGATTTGGTGGCGCGACGGGCAACAGCTTTGAGTTTGCTGGCGGTTTTGCAGGATGAGCGGGGGCGGAAGTTTTACTGGGAGCGGGAGGCATATTCTGCTGATCATTTTCGCGACCTAAAAGACGCTTTATGAGTGTTTTCAACGATGGATAGCGGTGGCACATACGTACACATGCAAACTGCTCATGGGGTCAGCGGATGCCGTCTCCGTAACTGTTCCTGAAGCCTAAATGGCACTGGATGTACAGCGGCAGATCACGGTGCGCTCCAAGGTATCTGATACGCGCTTGAAACGAAAAAATACAGGATAATAGGGATAGCGGCCCAGCGGGCGCTAAAGGCGGGCACCAAAGATAGAATGAGAAGAACGCAACCCGCTCACATGTCATACAAAAAAGTAAGAAGATGGGCGGGCGGCCGGGCCTCGATAGTGTGCATCATGACTGGGAGTTCTGAGAAAGCCGCACGCGCCGGGTATTGTGAATCCAGCAAGTACTCAAAGTCAGCTTGGATGGTCTTCCAGATGTCAGACAATATTGGGAGCAAATAGTGATGTTCAGGGCCGGGCCTGAGCCCGAAAGCCCGGCCCAACCCAGCCCGGGCTTGGTGAAGCCCGGCCCGGCCCGACACAGGGCCTTGGCGGGCTCAGGGCTCGGGCTTGGACATTGTCAGGCCTGGCCCGGCCCAATAGGCCCGGGCCTGCCGAACCCACGGTGGAACCCGGCAGGTGTTGCTATCAGCAAGTGCTGCAACCATCTGATGCATAACACAGCTGAAGCCATTGATGATTTCTCATCAAAAGTCTTTGATTTTGTGCCTGGGAGATGTATGATGGAGTTTTGGAGCATGAATGGGAGACAGTGAGCAGCAAGATGAAGACAAAGTACAGCCAGTTGTGATTCTACACTCATATATCTGACTTTCATATAATAATGGTACTAGGCAATGATATTCGGGCCTTGAAACCAAGGGGCTTCGAAGATAAGAAAAATATAAACATACCTTCCATTTTTTTTTCAGTGGGTCCGGGGACCCCTCCCTCCCCTCCCGTGGGAACATCAATCCATATATGGTAATTGCACGTGATCTTCGGCTAAGCAGGCGCTGCCAAATGGATGACTTCTGAACCTCAGCAGCATAAAATTGCTCCCTTACATGTCCCACTGCATCTCTGCTAGATGTCTGCCATCAGTCCTTGTGAAATTGTGTACTTTGTACCTCAGTGCCATCTTCACATGACATGTGCACGTGACAGACTACCATATTTGGTAACTTAGTGTTTCAAGTCCTCTAAGTTGACCGAAAAATGTGCTTCAACTGTTCCAATCCATTCTCTGCATGAATTAGAACCATAGGACATTAGTTAAAAAAGGTGTTCAACTTTTCTTTTTCGGGACCTCGGACCCCCCCCCTCCCTAACCTAATAAGGAAATTTCTTATCTTCGAAGCCCTTGCTTGAAACATAAGTTGTCTTGACGGCTCCATGCAGCCCGGCCTTGACCCGGGCCTCGGCCGGGCTTGGGCCTGAGCGGGCTTGGGCTCGGGCTTCTGAAATGTGTGGCCCCAGCCCGGCGAAGCCCGGCCCAAGCCCGGGCTTCTGAGCCCGGCCCGGCCCTGAACATCACTAGGAGCAAAAGCTGTTTAAATGATTCCATTCATGTGCGGCGGCGGCTAGTACAGGACATTCATTGGAAGCAGCAGGAGGTGGTTGTGAAGAGCGCCAGAGTGACGTGTCGTGACGTGCTTAGGTAAAAGGATTTCGAGTCGGTGCTTCCGAAATCCTTTTACCTAAGCCTGCCAAGGCTTGGCGCCGGAAAAATCCGAAAACCCGTCACCTACCCGCGGAACTACGGGTCGGGTACGCGGTATTGCACGGGTTAGAAAATCCATAACCCGTACCCGTACCCGTCCACCCGGCTGGCCAAACCCGCGGGTGTACCTGCGACCCGTGTCCAACACTATCCTGAGCTAAGGCCTGGTGACGACGTGCTACGCTAACCAGCTCATGTACACTCATGCTCTGCATCGCACGGGACACCGGAGATGTGAATCTACTCGGGTTGCCATGCGGACTTGCAAAGCTCGGCTGATCCGTTGTCACCGAGCGGCGGTGATTCGTATCAAACGGTTCGGGGAAACTCGAGACTCACGGGCATCGCCCAAATTCCCCAGTCAACCGTCGGGGTCAACCGCGGCTCAGAAAACTGAGAGTACACCGGCGAAGCCGATGAAGCACGTATCGGGAGCAGTACTGCCGACTGTGACGAGCCAACCGGGGACACCGGCGGCATCGAGGTTCTCCGTGTGCCGCATTGACAGACGGGGTTGACTCGAACCCTGCAACAGCCTGACTGTACGACAGATCAGGTGAAACAGGGCGTGCTGTTTTCATGGAGGCACGACTCTCCATTCGGGGGGCTCCAACATTGGAGGTCGGGGTCGAGCAGGTCTCGCCGCGGTCTGCATCGCAGTCGGCACTAGCGGCTGATAGGCGCGACGTGCGTTCGGGCGCAGCAGGTAGCGAGAACGGCCAGAATCGGTCATCGGGGTCGGAGTCGAGCACAGTATCGGAGGGAATCAAGAGGGGGCGTAGTCGGGAGTGTCGACGAATCCAAAGACTTGGTTCAGTTCAAAATATGTAACGGAAGCTGATAAACAGAGTTCCGGCACACGAGAGCCAAGCAAGAAACTGGGATAAGTTTTAGATTGACCAAAGAAAAGTAACTACGAGGCCAACTACATATATATACTACTTGTTCCTTAGGCCATTGCTTCGCATGGCAATCCGAGTCTGTTGGAATTTCATGTATCTAGTTGTTGACTTTACTTAGTCTATTGTTTTCTTTTAACAATTGTCAATCTCAGACAGTTGAACTCTGGATTGGGTCAGGGAACTTAAGGGTCAAGTAGTTGGAGTCCCTTTGGATCTTGGGGACGAGGAATGACATGCCCCTTGCGGTGTAAATCATTATGTAGAGGACATAGGAAACCCGACAACGCGACACACTCAGCAAATCCGACACATATGTAAGATCCGGCACTTAGATCAGCAAAACCGACACATCTCGCCGCTCCGACACATTTTTTCAGTAAACCCGACACGAAGACAAGCAGCAGCCGTCGGCGCCATCATCTCGGCAACACAGCCCGCCGAAGTTGTTCTGGGGAACTGCTTCCCCCAGACCCCTGCATTTTGCTGGCGCAGCCCTCCTGCGGGGCCTTTCCTGCGGGGCATCTCCTGCGGGGCACTTTCCGCTGGCGCGGGGCCTTCTCGCTGCGCTACCTTTTCGCTAGCGCTGGCCTTTTCCGCTAGCGCGGGGCCTTTCAAGTTTAATTAATGCTTCATATGTCAAATTCACCTCAGGGAGCTCCTTGAAAGTCACGTGCTGATCGCTTCGGTACATTGGCTTGTACCGAATTAAGTCACCGACCCGGTTCGTCCTGACCGAGGCCTGGGAGCCCATCACACACGTGTCACGCATGTCGGCCTCTGCCGCTCGCCTCCGCCAGCATCCGCCTCTCGCCTCCGCTGCCCTGCGTCCTCGGTCTCTCGCATTCGGTCTCGGTGACCGCCCCCAGCTCTGCACTGCGTGGCTCTGCCACCTCCTGGATGCTTCCTGTTCGAGAGCCAGTGCACGCTGCACGGGCACCCCGGCCGCTCACACTGCTGCCATTAACCACCCCGCGTCTCCATTGCTTGTGGTACAATCCTACCTGGACTGCTGGCGGCTCGCCTCCCTTTTCTCGTCTTCGCAAGCGCTTGCGCCGCCGCCGCCGCCAGCCTCTGCTTACGGCCGATACTGCTCAACGGCTGCGCTGTCGACCTACGATGCACCTGCTTTCTTCAGCTTGCTTGGGTGATGCTCCCTGATACCTGAGCTGCCACCTGCGCCATTTCTGGTGCGCTCTTGGCGCTGCGGCGCCTCCGCACCGGTATTGTTGGCGCATTCGGACCGCCGGTACCCCACCCTCCATGCACCTCTGCTTTTGAAATCACTGCACATGTCCCCTGCCAGGTGCTACCGTTCCGCAGCTACTTACGTTACTGCCCGAGCTGCACACGTACCGCTGCGACCGCGGCCGCTGAGCATGCTCACCTCCGATCTCTGCCAGCGGGACGCTCTGTACTGCTGCTGCTGTGGTTGCTGACTGACACCTCTGTGCGCCGCGGGCACCTCTTCAAGGTCTCTTGGTCATTGCATCCGCTATCGCCTCCCTCTCCCATATCCACGAGCACTTCCTGTGCTCTGGTCTACCTGTTGCCTCCTTTCTCTAACTACCACATCACGCCTCCACCCTCTGACAGCCTCCGACAAGAACCGCGCCCTATGCGCCGCCGCCGCCGCCTCCGCCGCCTGCCTCCTGCCTCTGCGCTGCCTCCACCGCCTGCCTCCTGCCCCTGCGCCCACTGTCCGCAACCTATTTCTGCCGCTGCCGTACTGCCGCGTACGCAACCACATGTGCGGCCGTTTGCTCCGCATCGGTGCACGCCCGCCAACTCCTTGCATCACGGTTGTCGTCGTACCCCGCTACTGCGCTCTGTTGAGTGCCTCCACCTTTGCCGCATCGGTCCGCGGCGCCTGGACAGTAGATAGATCCATTTTATAGTTAATCATTGCCCAAGGTGTAGGGAAAGTCAAATAGCAGTCGACAAAGTAGACATTCCGGGTTTCCTACTGCAATCACAGTTGTTCCAGTCCTTCGTGCATGACCGCCACTCGAGATTACTAGACCTCTAGAGCACTTTGAGAAAGATACAAGAGCCTCCAGAAAGAGTCCGGACCACCGAAAAAATTTGCCGAGTCATGAACATGGAATGGCGGTAATGTACCCTAGGTTTGTATAGGGAACTCGGTTCAACATAGTCGACTTTCGTGCACCGTTGTGAATCTCTGTATATCTCTGGATATTCCAACCATTTATGACACTCAATGCGGGGCTTTAATTTGAGCCTATTCCGACCTAATCTATGCGTATTGAGGCGCTAGGATATTTTACTGCAGCTGATGGCGGGGCTGACGCTTATAAGTGATATGATTGGTCGATCAACTGCCGGCCCGGAGGCGGCTCCGTGTCTACGACACCTGAGTTCTTGTTCTTACAGTCGTTTACGGCGTCAAAGAACCCGGAATCCGTCATCATTCACATTTGAGGACAGTATACTAACAAAAACAGGATAAGTAAGAAAAAAGAGGCCTCAAAGCGGCCCGAAGAGGCGCTGGCAGAGGCTCCGGCGGAGCAAATAGGCCTCGCGGAGGCGCCGGCGGGGAGACGAAAAGGGTATGGCAGAGGTTGCGGCAGGAAAAGGAAAGAGATGGTAGAGCCACCTCTCGAGGCAACTCTGGGGCAATATTGAAGCAGCGGCGAGGATGGGAAGGTAAGAGTTGAGCGCAGCATAGCGGGCTTAGAGAAGAGGGAGCACGACGCAACGGCACGCAGCCCAGAGACGCTCAGATAGCACAGCAAAGGAGCACCGCGTGTATATACAGCTGCTGCGCAAGGGCAACTTTCGGCGCGCAGGGAAGCGGCATGGAGGCCTCGAGGACGCGTGGAGCTGGAGCGAACAAGCGGCAGTGGTCAGCAGCATACCTCGAGTCAAGGCAGCGTGCAAAGCAGCACATGCTGCCCTAGCTCTCAGGTGGAGCCTCGGGAAGATCTTGCGGGGGTGTCGCCGATGACTCAGACGGCGCTGGTGGTCGCTAAAGCCAATGGGTGGGCCAACGACTGCCAGACACGCAGCGGAAGACGTGGACGACCAGCTGCGTGAATCGGCGCCGCGACGCTAGGTGGTGAAGGCGGTGGAACTGCGAAGCGCAGCGCATGGACGAGGCGGACTAGCAGGGGTGTTGCAGAGGGATGAGACCACGTAGGTGCACGGTGCGGTCCGCATGGAGGCCCAGATGAGCGGTGGGGATCTGCAGGGCGTGCGGAACGCGCAAATTCGCTGGCAGTAAGCGGCAGCGGCAAGGCCCGGTCAAGGAGCGACGAGGATTGCTGCGTGACCGGTGTGCGAGCGACTCCAGATACGGGGTAGCTAACAGAATGAGCGGGGCGGGGGTGCGCAGAGCGACGGCGCAGCCAGCAAGCGGACGTGGCGGCTGTCGGAGGCCACGTAGCGGGGACACGTGTCTGATGGCTCCCAGGCCTCGGTCAGGACGAACCGGGTCGGTGACTTAATTCGGTACAAACCAATGCACCGAAGCGATCAGCACGTGACTTTCAAGGAACTCCCTGAGGTGGTCAAATTTAAGACATGATACGCGGGGGAGACCCCCGCGGACCCCCTTGACGCTCGCCGCTGGGCCCACTGCGTGGTGCTTGCCTGCGGCGCCTCGGCAGGTCTTTGATCCACAACGCTCGGCCCGCTTGGCGATATGAGTCATATGACACAGTAATGTGTCGGGGTTGATGAGAATTAGGCTTCTGTGTCGGCTTTCCTGCGCTGTGTCGGATTTGCTGGGCGTGTCGCGGTGTCGGGTTTCAGGGAGCCTCCATTATGTATTAAGGAAGTACAAAATTCCAGACGCTGAGTTTTCTTTCAAACCAACTTCTGAGAGGCTGAATGCATTCATAGCATCCCAAAGAACATTTCTGCCCACTCAGAATTTCTTAGCTAGACATGCCCCTTGCTGTGCGATCATTTGTGTTTGGTGAAGTCGGAGCCCTCAGCCAAGGAAGCCAAAAAATTCGTAGCATTGTTTTTTTCTTTTTCAAACCAACTTCTGAGAGCCTGGATGCATTCATAGCATCCCTAAGAACATTTCTGCCTACTCAGAATCTCTTAGCTAGACATGCCCCTTGCTGTGCGACCATTTGTGTTTGGTGAAGTCGGAGCCAAGGAAGCCGAAAAATTCGTAGCATTGTTTAATGTTTTCTCTTTTTCAAACCAACTTCTGAGAGCCTGGATGTATTGATAGCATCCCTATGAACATTTCTGCCTACTCAGAATTTCTTAGCTAGACATGCCCCTTGCTGTGCAACCATTTGTGTTTGGTGGAGTCGGAGCCAAGGATGCCGGAAAATTCGTAGTGTCCTTTTTTCTTTTTTGAATCAACTTCTGAGAGCCTCGATGCATTCATAGCATCACTAGAAACATTTCTGTCTACTAAGAATTTCTTAGTAGCTAGACATGCCCTTTGCAGTACGAAATTTCATGTCTAACTGATTCCTGAACACTGTTGTGACATTGTAAGATTGATCTATTACGATGTGGCTGCGCCATATCCTTCACATGATCAATGCTGTGCAGGACCTGGTCATTCACAGCCACATCTGCGGATTTTTATTCGGAGTTTGATTTTACTTGTAATATGTTGATCATAGTTAAGAACAAAATTAGCAACAAATATAGAGAAGTTTCACATGACTGATGCTGTGCAGGACCCGGTACTTCACAGCCACAACTGCATATTTTTAATCGGAGATTGACCTTGATCATAATATGTTGATCACAGTTCGACACAAGACAAATAACAATAAATTTCACCAGATCAATGCTGTGCAGGACCCGTTCCATCACAGCCACCACTGGACCGACTTTCCCACTGCAGGGTTTGTTCACTAACTGCTGAGTTCTGTTGGATAATCAAGTGATGTTCAGATATAGGACTCTTGAGCAAAATCTAATTATGCCATGAAAATGCAGTACTGTTGCTAGTGTTTTTCCGGCTCCGGCTTAGGCCGCCAAGCCGGCCAAGCCAAGCCCCGGCTTGACAAAGCCAAGCCAAGCCTAAGCCGGACATGACCCCGGCTTACGGCTTCGGCTTGAGGTCTGTCAAGCCGTAAGCCGGGGCCTCAAGCCGGGGCTTTTGACTACCCCTTTCCTTGCTATATCAGGCTGGTTTTGCTAGCCATTGCTGCCTGCAATTCATCACTGACAGTCAAAAATTTCTGTTATGAAACAATGAGGTCTCCGAGTTGAACTTGAACCATCATTTTGAGCTGATTGATGGACATCACTGATAGCAACAATTCTGTTGGAGTGTTGTTTCTGTGTTTGAGACAATGAAAATTGGTTCTGAGTTGAATTTGAGTACATATACATTCTACATATTGACAGAAAAGGTGTCAAGTCAACCCAATGTAGGTTATAGACAAGATCAAACATGTCTGTACCAAGCCGGGGCTTAAGCCAAAGCCGAGCCAAAGCCGGCCGTCCCTTACGGCTTCGGCTTCAATATCCTGAAGCCGGAGCCGGGTCAAGCCAAGCCCAAGCCCCGGCTTCCAGGCCAAGCCGGAGCCGGGAAACACTAACTGTTGCATTGTAGATAAAGAATAAATCTGAATCTGATCAAATGGACCGATCATACTAATCATCACAAATCACATCAATTATTGATCTTCCTGCCTTTTGTTATCATCACATACATTGTGAAGATCTCTATTGACTGTGCACAACCATACTCTGCTCCCTCTTCAACCAGTCCAATCCAGGATCCTGATAAAACTGTCTTTTCCTTTGCCTTGTCCAGCTTTGACACAGCTCAATGAGGCATATGATATGTAAAAGTAAATGAGTAAAAGGCATGTCATGTGGACAAAAACAGTCAGGATAAATGACTAACCCACAAATTAATTGCCTCGAAAGGCAAGGATGTTACCACGGTAAAAATAATAATAGCCTTAAAAGGAAAGGTTGCTGCCACACAGGAAAGACGTCATCGAACAAATGGGACCCCACTCTGGCAGGAAAGCAGATGATAAAGACCGAGCTTAAAAATAAATTTTTAAGACTCGGAACAAGATGTGGCAGTGTAAATAAAAATCTAGTCGGAGATAATTATCGAAAGTCTGGGCGCGGAACGGTCCGCACGGGCTTCACGATGATCCCGTTACACTACGGTCGTGATCTGACACTGACATCTTGAATGCATGAACCTGAACACTATGAGAACTGCCTCAAACTTCTATCTGGGACTCAGGCGCTCAATCTGTAGCGCTTACATCGAGATCATTCATTGGCACCGAGATATTTCGATCGCTCGTGTTCTTCAGGACCAATGTGACGACTGACTGACTTAAAAGCCGTCTCACTTCGATATAGTACTCCCTCATAGCTCTCATAGTATTGAGTCGCACCATGAGTCAAGATCCCAACCACTTGCAATACATCGTCCGTCTTAGGGACGGGGTTCGCCACGAAGATCATTTCGCGTCCTTACGCGGACATTCCACGTTCCACGTCGTGGATACTTACGATCCTAGCTTCCTTAATATCTATGTCGGTGGGTCTCGTTAGCAAATTTCTATTTGAACAATCTGCAATTTGTGCCCGCTTTCCCAGCCCGCTTCAACGCGACAGACCTACCGATCTTCGAGAATCACAGCGACATTCTGGACGTCGAGGAGGATACAGAAGACAGCGTTGACTACGTGACTACGTGAATCTTTCTCCCTTCGGGTGCGTGGTCCGTCGGCTGACTTGTCTCCGCAGCGAGACAACCAGGTCTTGGGGCTTAGCCAGAATCAATCAAGCTAAACCCGTTAGCACCAACGCAACTACATTCAACTACACATACGAGAATGTCTTCGAAACTGGGAAGAACGTCAACATCTACATCATGGGTGCAGTGATATTCGCTAGTTGATTCGCACACGAAGTCACATTAATTTACCTTGATCCCAGATAGCGGTGAGCATTTGAACCCCCTTCGAAAACTGCATAGCCCTGAAAGTGCTGCAAGGAATCAAACTTGATCATGTGAGTTGGCATGTTTTACATACCTTTTCGCGTGGGAGTGGTGATATCGCACCTGCCTGACCAGGTGGACTTCGGAGGCCGAGCCAAAAAGGCATACGTCTACGGTGAGACTTTTGGGACATTTCGAAGGAACGCATCCGCTCATCTAACTTTCAGAGGGTGGAACGTCGGTATGTGGCTCATTCAATAGAACTCGATGGAGATATCTCACCCTCATACGAGGGCGATCGCAAAGGCCACGGAACACATGTTGCGTGAGTCGCTGAACTGATCGGTGGGTCATCTCAATGAGCATTTCCAGAGGTATCGCTGGAGGGACTACATACGGCGTCTCTAAGGCAAGTCATGTAAGTCTTCGTGACATATATTGAACCTTTACTTGGGCATAGGATGCTACCCTGTATGAGGTGAAGGTGCTGGACGATGATGGGTAAGTCATGACTTGGAGGTCAGACGAAGAGATTTCTGAGGGACTGATTTTTACACTCAGGAAAGCGCCCAAGTCACGAAGGTATGTTTGTTTCCACATCGAGTAATGGAAAGCCCCTCATTTCGGACATGCAGCATCAAAGCAATGGCGTGGCTGGCTTCTAATTACACGTCTCCTGCAGTCGCAAATATGAGTTTCGGCGGCAGCTATAGCAAGATCCAAAACGAAGCAGTAGACAAGGCACGTCCCCGACTCTTTTCATAGGCGTTGAACTGATATTGTCGTAGCTTGTAGCCGCAGGTGTACACGTTACAGTAGCTGCGGGGAACGACAAGAAGCCGGCTAGCGAATCTAGCCCCGCAAGCGCCGAAAGTGCAATCACAGTTGGAGCAACGGACAAGTCGGACGCGATGTGCACATTTTCGAACTACGGTAACGTTCAACCTCAAATGAGATGGTCTGTGCCAGTCCGATAACTGTGTTTCTACAGGTCGAGCGGTAGACGTGTTTGCTCCCGGCTACCAGATCCTCAGCTGCGGGATATCCTCCACCACGGCCACCGTATGTGTATAGTGGAAGCGAGACCATTGCCGCTCACATGGCAACCTATAGGCCACGAAGTCTGGGACGTCCATGGCAGCTCCTTTTGTCGCAGGAATAGTC
>QVIE01001321.1:0-10448 GCA_013387415.1 Panellus pusillus | reverse complement strand
GTTTTTTGTTTCTCGCTAAGGTGGATGCTAATTGTTCAATTGTTCTACAGGCTTTAAAAGTCCAGCGACACTGGCCTTCCAACCAATGAGCTTCCAATCCCACTCCGCTTCGCGCGGCTCGCGCACCTCGAGGACGTCTCACCAGCCACCTACCTACATCTGTGAGTACTATCAGATCCTGTGACTGTGCTTCCGCTAATGTGTCTAGTAGACTCCAACGTTTGTCCCCATTGTGACATGTGCCCTACCTGCGGCGCACGTCCCGCGGCCCACAATCCGCCCTCCGCGCCTAGCCCCCTCCCCGCGCCAGTTCCGCGCCGCGCGCCAGCTCCGGGTGCTGCGCCGGCCACAAACTCTTCAACAGCCTCTTCATCTCCTGCAGCTCCTGGCGGTCCGCAGCCTGAAGTAGTACCCGCACACAGTATGTTTTGCGTCCTCGAAGCAGTCTATCACTCATTTTCTTCAGATCGCATTTTGCCGGCTTTGCCCCTACAGTTTCTTGTCACGCTTTTTTTGATCGAAGCCCAGCTCACTGGAGATTGGCGGCATTTAGTTCTACCCTACGTCCTTTGTGCTATTGTATTTTATGTGTAGACGCCCGAAGCGGTGTGGTAACCCCATTCACCACCCTCCACGCGTCCTTTATCAGCCCTTGTCCCTTGTACCGGTGAATGTGAACCTACCCGTCTTCCCTCCTGCCTAGACGTTGTACGCCTGCAGAATGTCGCGGACCTGGAAATGTGTCGATTGCCCTCTGCGTCAAGGCACCTCTCATCGCATCCCAGCGAGCCAGCGGGCGCAGCACTTGATGGAGATACAGGCTTTCCGCGACGATCGAAGCCGCCTCGACGATCTTACCAACGTCTTCAAGGACATGGCTGTTGTCGATGAAGTGGCAGATCAGAGTGACTTGGACCGGCTTGCCGATGTCTTCACGGGACTTATCGTGGCTGACGATGGGCCACAATCCCAATCACAGCAGCACTCGAAGCTCTTCAGCTCACGTAGCGATTACCAAACCTCCCGCCCCGACGTTCCGGTTGCTTTTCAGCCAGCCTCGACCTCGGACGCCATCGTCAGTATCCAGTCCCTCGTAAACAATACGCGGATGCGCATAGCGCCACCCACGAAGCAAGAGCGTCATGCCGCTACCCTCAAGGATATTCGCGAGCGCATTCGTGTTGCCTCCGAGTCCTTGAACATTGTGCACACGATGTATGAGACAAGCTCAGACCACTACTCCGCCCGTCTTGCGCTCGATGCTGCCACCGAGACCGTCATTGCGGCCGGCAAGCTCCTAACGAGCGTCAAAGCTGCCAAGAATGATGAGGAACTGGCAAGGTTGTGGGACGAAATTCATGCCGAAGCCCGAATGCTTGATCAACTTGTGGATTGTGTCGGGGCCATTGTGCCGGAGGCAGATGTCGAGGCTAACGATACAGAGTACAATACAGGTAAGTCCCTTATCCTTATCATCGCCTCCGCTGTATCAAGATCAATTACAGATCATCATTTTGAGGATCCTATTCGAGACCTCGACACCATCGCCCAAGTTATGATCCTGCTGGCGTTCATCTCCAATGTCATCATTGGATTAGCTACGAATCCTTGTAACTTTCTCATCGACGCGGTTACCATGATTATCAAGCTCACTATGTCACTGTCTTCTCCCGCTGGCGTGCAGTACAATACCAAGCAGCGTGACGTTCTCTCTCAGCTTCCCACCACCTTAGAAAGTGCGCTGAAGTCGTTCAAGCTCGAACCGAGAACTAGGATCCTTGCTACATGTCCATCTTGTCACTACACACACGAGCCCAAGGTCGATCGTCTCACGGGAGAGCATACGTATCCCACTCATTGTCAAAATTTCGTTTTTCGCGATAAGCATAATCGTGCAATACCGTGCGGGCAGCCTATACTTGAACGGCGGCAGGCAAAGCTGCGTCCCATCAAGCCGTTCGTGTACCCTGAGTTCGTCGATCACATGTCGTCCGTACTTTCCAATCCCGAGACTGCGGCAATGTGCAATGAAGCCTGCGACAAAGCTTGGGCGGCTGTCCAGGCAAAGTCATCGCAGCATCCGAACGGGCAGTGCTCAGAGGAGGAGGTCAACAATGTCTTCGAGGCGGAATTCATGCGCAGCTTCAATGGGCCTATCCCCGACCAGCTCTTTATCAATAGAGGTGGTCGAATGAGACTGGCGTTCCAAATCTTGTTGGACTTTTTCAACCCAAACGGCACGAGGAAACGTGGCAATCACGATTCCATAGGGATCTTGGCTATCGTGAATCTCAATCTCCCGGAGAATATTCGTTACAAACATGAATATATGTGGCTTAGCATTATTCTCGGACCGCACGAGCCCGATCACGACCAAATCAGTCATTATCTCCGTCCTGTCGTCAACGATTTTTTGATCGGTTGGGAGCATGGATTTCGCCTCTCGCGTACCGGACTGTCTGATGAAGGCTGTATCGTTGATATCGCCATCGCAATAAATGTTAATGACCTTCCCGCCACGCGCAAGATGCTCGGTCTTGCTGGCGTCGGTTCCCATCACATCTGCACTGTCTGCAATTGCACAGGCGTGGAGAACACGCATCGCACTGACCTAGATCATCCCGCTTGGGCTCGAAGGGATGTTGTGGAGTTGAGACGCCAGGCTTGCGCTTGGCGAGATGCCGAAACACAAGCCGAAAGAGACAGGATCTTCAAGGAATATGGTGTGCGCTGGTCGGAGCTCTGGCGTTTACCGTACTGGGACCCTACTCGTATGGGTGTTGTCGACTCCATGCACTGTATTCTCGAGGGCCTGGTGCACTATCACTGTCGTCGGGTCCTCAGGATCGACGCCGAGGTTGCCAAAAAGAAAGAGATAGCTGGGATCGCATTTGATCAGGACTGGGTTGAGTACGACCCTCACGAGGTTCCTTCCGACTGTCATCTAGCCAACGTTGAGAAGGAGCTTGTGCAGGTTCATCGGATTCAAAGTAAACTTGTCCAGTCCCTTCTCGATGATAATGAAGACGTCGCCGAGGACCAGGAAATGCCTGACGCACCGGAGGGCAGTTATATCCCAGCAATCAGCGAGTCAGACATGTGGAATGCACTGCACAGAACAACAACCCTGCGCTCCGGTTTGTCGCGTGGTCTCTCGATCTCAATTTGACTGGTAAGGAGTCCAAGGCGGACTATTGCAATAAACTCATGGAATGGGTGAGTTTTTTATCTGCTCATATTCGACAGGAGCATTGATTCGTATTGCAGCGCCGAACTAAACCTCGAACGAACGGCACTGAGTTTGTCCCCAAAGCGATCAGTCTGAGTCAAATCAAGTTCATACAGCGTGTGATCGCACAGACATCCACGCCGTCCTGGATCAATTCGGTGCCCCGCAATTATGGAGAAAACAATGCGGGTACCATCAAGGCAGACGAGTGGCGGATCCTTGCCACAATCTATCTGCCGATAGCTCTCGTTCTGATGTGGGGAGATCGACCAGCGGACGAGCAGACATCGCGCCTTCTTGGGATGCTCGACCACAGCATGGCATTATTCCAGGCTGTCATTCTCGTGTGTCGATATACAATGACGACTGAGCGTGCAGCTCAATATCGTCCACTGCTCAAAACGTGGGTCGATGGGCTCACGGTTCATCACCCTCATACCCGAGATCACGCCAAACGACCCAACATACACGTCGCGTTCCACATATACGACTTCCTTCTGCTTTTCGGCCCGGTCATCTCTTGGTGGTGCTTCCCCTTTGAGCGGGTCATCGGATACCTGCAGAAAATTCACACGACTAACCACGTTGGCGGAGAGCTCGAAGGAATCTTGACAAAGTCCTTTCTGCGAGGGGCAACTTTGAGGCGCTGGCTCCGTCGCTCGGATTGCCCCGAGATCATCAAACAATTCAAGGCAATTTTTGACCGGGCATTTAGCCCTCGTAGCGAGATAGGTGACTCCCTTCCTCTTGCCCAAGATGGACAGCGGGCGCACTACACTTTTAACGGTGTGAACTTCTCCCGTGCTTCCACACATCTGGGTAACAGCTTGGTGTTGTACTACCCCTCGACTTCAGCGAGCACGCCCATTGCCGGCAGCATCGAAAAAATTGCCTCGGTCGGAGAAATGGTCACTTTCACCGTCCGGCGGCAGGCACCGCTTCCCACGGGGAAGCCGGATCCGTTCCTCCGCTATTATCCATCTTTCCCCGCCACAACTTACTCTTCGAAAATGCAGACGATAACTGATACGATACATCCCTCAATGGTACTCACACATTGCGCACGCTTCGAATTCTCGGACGACCGTGCTG
This sequence comes from Panellus pusillus, assembly GCA_013387415.1. Taxonomy (NCBI): domain Eukaryota; kingdom Fungi; phylum Basidiomycota; class Agaricomycetes; order Agaricales; family Mycenaceae; genus Panellus; species Panellus pusillus. The sequence goes on along the minus strand of QVIE01001321.1, from coordinate 6,127 downwards.
TCATTCTGAATCTGGCTAGAAGCTAGAGCTAGTCATTATACATCAAAATCTGTATGTACACTATCGCTAACGAAGACGGGTGCTAGTACTGTGAGTGACAATTGCGACCAAATGAGATTTTTGAAAACTTACATGATTGTTTGTGCTTGGCCCAGTAGATTCATCCACTCCAAGACTATCTTCCTGACGTTTTTGACACCGCCGGCTGCCGCAAGACTGAAAAACTCTCTGTGCGCTCGTTTGCACGAGCACCGGACACGTGGGACCGCCGCCCCCCGCCGCCGGAGGGTCTCATGGACTAACGACTCTGCAGAATATGAGTAAAGAGCTCTTTGTAGCTGCTCAGATTCGCACCGAGCAGCACCCGGTGTGGACTCGACAGCTTCATTTCCCATGTATGCACCCACCCCGCACTGCATCTCTTGTATTCTCGACGGCGACGCTCGAAATTGCCCGTGTGGCCGACCTTGACTTGAACCTTGGTTCGGAATTCTCGTCGTGAGATCAGGCCGCGGGATAGTAGGCGGTAGTATGGGCGGGGGACACGGCGAACGATGTACACATAGCCGGGTCCATCTTTGTAGGGGTTTTGCCTGAAAAGAATTGCTATAGCATGTTATTCAGTACAACGGGAGCACTCACAAATGTTTCACAGCAGAGAAATTCTTCGTATTGGCCTTGCAGCCGCGAGCCGTGAAGTAGTGTGCGACGGGCTTGGCATGGCGGCGCGCCATCCGGAAGTATCCAATGTGGTGAAGGTCGGCCGGGGCGGCGGACGACAGAGGCGGCGCTGTTCGTGAGAAGATCCGCGCCGTCAAACGCGCCGTGTAGCGCTTGAACAACGCGCCGCTCTCGTTAGGATGTGCCGCTGAAAGTGGAAGTGTGTCGTCTCGTCACTGTTGTGACGCGACGTGCTCTTCTTCCTCTACCTCCTCCTCCTCCCCTGCCTTACCCCGCTCCGTCTCCTCAGCCCGCTCCCGCTGCGCCTCGCCCCCGCTGCGCCCCCGCCCCGTTGCCGAACGCGTTCGCAGGCGCCGCTGCCGACAGCGCGAACGCGTTCGCGAAAGTCTCCCGCTCCGCCCGCTCCCGCTGCCGAACACGTTCGAAAACGCCGCTGCTGACAGCGCGAACGCCTTCGCGAACATCTCCCGCTCCACCCGCTCCCGCTGCCCTTGCCCCCAGCTCTCGCAGCCGGATGCGTTCGCAGGTGCCGCAGCGGACAGCGCGAACGCGTTCGCGAACGCCTGCCGTTGCGCCCGCTCTTGCTGCCCCTCACTCTGCGTGGAGCTCCGGATGAGTCAATGGGCGGCGCATATCGTCGCTCTCATGGTTCTCTGTGGTGCGTAACGCCTTCTTTGTTCTCTGCATCACGTTAATCATTCATTTGCCCAGATGTCGGCTGGCTATGCATCTCGCGATTCATTCTTCTCGACTCCGTGCTTCTCTTCTTCACCATCCTCCGTCGGCCGCCCTTTCAGCTTCCTCCGCCGCATCGGACGCCGCCGTTTCCGCATCGGACGCCGTTCCAGTTTCGGACGCCGCATCGTCGGACGCCGCTTTCGGACGTCGCATCGTCGGACGCCGCTTTCGGACGTCGCATCGTCGGACGTCCGCTCCGCCTGCTTTACCCGCTCCCGCTACCCTTGCCCCCCCCCCGCTTCCGCTGCCGAACGCGTTCGCAGGCGCCGCTGCGGACAGCGCGAACGCGTTCGCGAACCCTTCCGTTGCGCCCGCTCCCGTTGCGCCCGCTCCCACTGCCACTCATTCCCGCTGCCCCCCGCTCCCGCTGCCCCCGCTCCCTGTCGTCTCGAGCGCGGCGCACCGGCACGACGCCGCGGACGCGTTCGCGGGTACGCCGGATAGCGGCCTTGTGTCCGCGCTGCACCAGCTCGAGTCGACTCCCGACGCCCTTTGCCGATTGGCGCAGAGTTGCGATTTATCGACGCCCTCTGCCGATTGTCGGCAGCTTTTCTGCCGATCATCTGCCGAGCATCGGCAGACAAGTTTAGTCGAACTAGAAACTCCAAATTTCAGCCGACGTTTCGGCGGCCTCGAAATTTCAGCCGATACTTGATGTATCGCCGGCATTTAGATCCGATTTGAAACTCAACCTTTAGAAACCAATATCGATGCACTCCATAGTTGTAGTATACAGACCCATTTCAAATTCAGGTATTTTCAATGTATCGTAATCCTTTTCTGCACTCGCGAAAGGTATCCCGTTTCATGTATCTTCAAAGGTATCAATACAACTCTCGATACATCAATTTTCCACTCAAATTTCAATCGGTCAGAAATAATATGTATCGAGGTAGGTTTCAGGCGGATCTGTGTTTTTTACGAAACAACTAGTAGTGTACCTAACTTAAAGAGCGTTTATATTCCTGGTCCCCCGCTGTGACTAACAGCGGTCGTTTACTCCGGATCCGGCGGTGTGAAGTTCGGGTCACCCCCACATCATGTGCCTCCACCGAGTCCACCCGTGTTTGAAAATTGAAATAAATCATAAAACTCAGGCAATCGGCAGCTGCAACCAGTCTTCGGCACGTGTACCTGACATGCGGGTGTCGCTAGAGGTCGCTGGCAGTGGAATGACTCTGAGTAATCCCATTCTGTCTCACGTGACCGCGCCTGCACTTAAATGCAGCCTCGTTAGGGCTCCATTATCAACTCCCCAGCCTTCCTTGTAGTCATAGTAGCCCAATGTCGACTCCCCGCCCTTTGCAGTCCTTTCTCGGAGGAATCGGACTCTCCGTGTCTGTGCATTCGTTGCTCCTTCTCAATGGTAGCATCTACGGAATCTCTGGCTTCCTGCACCGCGCAGTGCGAGGTAGCACGGAGGCTATGGCCTCGGCAACAGGCTTGCTACTGGGCGGAGTGCTTGTTGGTTTGACGGAACGCGCGGGACCTCACCCATTTCCACTTCCATTCCCCCAATTGATTATCTCGGGCCTCCTTGTGGGTGTAGGGACCAAGGCATGCATCTTTACCTTTTCCAGCTGAAAACCTTTAATCTCTCCAATCCTTTGCACAGATGGCGAATGGCTGCACTTCGGGGTGATCAAATCATTTTTCTCTCAACGCGTTTTTCTCATATTCTGTGTTCTCAATGTTGTCTCAATTTTAAGCCATATGATTTGCGGCATATCTCGATTCTCCCTCCGGTCAGCACTCTGGACTTTTGACCTCAATGCTTGGATATAGACCGATTTTCTAGCTCCATTATTGCTACGGCTGTATTCTTCTCAACCGGTGTCTTAACGACTCGCTTTTTCTCTCGGAATCCTCAAGTCCCCAGTCAATCCTTCAATTGGTCTCTCGGTTCAACAGGAACTATGCTTCTTGCTATACAAGCTGTCCCCTTCATTGTCTCGGTTCTTCTCTATGTCTTCGTTCGTCTTTCATGTCTTCCCACCTCGATCCTTTACTCATCGTACACCCTCAGGCTCCCCATGAACCGGCCAACAAAACCAAACCGGCTCTTGCCATTCCTCGCCTCATAGCTTCTCTCTCGACCAGCATCGAGTTTGCCCTCGCACTGCGTTTATCAAACCTCACCGAACCAATCAAAGTCGTCACATTTCTACTTCTCCCCTTCAACACGGCGTTTGATCCATCTCTGGCTTTCCTGGCTCTCGGCGCGCTCCCCCTCGCCACCCTTCTATATCAATTGGCCCGTGGATCAGAGCAGCCGCGCCTCGGAGGAACCTGGTCTGTGCCCTCAGGTGGAAAAGTAGATCTGCGTCTCCTCATCGGCGCGGCAACATTCGGTGTTGGCTGGGGATTAGGAGGCATATGCCGTGCGTATAGCGTGTTAACATCCTCTTATGAGCTGATGCCGTCGTGTTCCAGCGGGACCTGCAGTAGTCAATATCGGTCGTGCCCTAGGCGGTGGATCCAATCCCTTTCCTATGATCGCATGGGTGTCCACTGTACTCTTGGGTGGTTTCCTTGCCGAGTTGTAAGACTATACAGTAACAGTTATTCCTAATATATGCGTCGGAATGGGCGGTACAAAATATAATACATTGTCAATCCTCTATGCGGCGGCAACAGCAGGTGCAGGAGGTGCGGGATCATGACCTTCTTCGCCCTCCCCCGTCCCCACTTGATTGCAATCCTCTCCCATCAACTTCAAGCCCATTTGCCCAGGCTTGCGCTGCGGTTTCCGCCGTGGAGCGCAGCTTGAAGTTAATGAATGCACATCTGGATAAATGTAAATTGCAAAGGGCGATAATGCGGAACGAGAACGAACCGTGTTTTCGCTACATGCACTACAGACTTGAGGTCACTCGCTTCGACCGACGGGAGTGATTGCAGGACAGCAGTCCGGACGCTCAATTCGCTCGAAGTGGCGGGCAGTGACGGCAGGAAGATGGAGGTCTGAAGAGATGAGCAAGAAAGCAAAACGGAAAGAAAGAGACTGAGCGTACGATAGTCTCGTCGTCTGGAGGCTTCAAGCCCTGGCTTTCAGCGTGGCCGGCCATAATTTTCCTGGCAACCGGGTCGTTCCGCCCATGGTAGCGGTCTTGAATATTCTGGTGCGAAAGTTCGTTGTTCACCGGCATTTCGTGTCGGAAGGGGCATTCTGCGCCACGGGTGCACTCTCCCTTTATAAAGAATGAACAAACATGCGGCCGATTCCGTTTGTAGTACGGATCTGTGCGGGCGAGCTGCTTCAACATCTCCTTGCCTGCCGACTGAGCGCGACCAGAATCAAGGCCAGATTTGTTGCCGTCGAGCTGGGGAAGAGTCAGTTGATGCTTGAAGAATTAAGACGGACAAAGGATAGGTACCTTCGCCTCCATGTTCTGCGCATAGTACTCCCGGTTGATGTCACTTGTCGGGGCTTCATTCTGCAACGCCAGCGCCGTATCACGGACTTGCGTCGGTAGACCGTACTCGAGGTCAAGGAGGCAGGTCTGGCAAACATTCTTGACTTTGGCACAGGTCTGGCAGATCACTGTGGTCTTATAGCGCATACCGGTGCCCGGATTCCAACGAAAAGACGGTGAAGGGCCGTGCACACGTCCCACAGGAGCGCCCATACTCTTGCTTGGACTGTTCATTGTTCAGCACCGAATCCTGAATAGCCGATACAATCTTACCATGCGTATAAACGGGTTGTCGCCCAAACCTACGATTACTGGTTAGAAAAAAGGCTGTGAAAGGACGCTGCTTAACACACAAGTTTCGCAGAGGATTGGGAATTCACTCTGCTCCCAGCCAGCCTTATTGATATCAGCTTTGGGAGGCATTTTTGTGGTGATCGAGGAAGAGTTCAGAAAGCGTGACCAAGCAGCCTGCTGCCTCAACCCCGATGGCCGAATCTCTCAAAGTCGGCGGGGCTCTCTCTTGGTCGCATGGCAGCTCAAAGACAAGGCCGTGCTCATCGTCGGCGGCGGCGAAGTCGCATCTCAGCGCATAGAATCAGTCCTCACAGCAGACGCTCTCATCACAGTCCTCGCTCCAGCAAAAGGCGTCCACTTGCGTACAAAACACTTCATTGATGCGTATCCCGACAGAATCACATACTATGACCGCCGCTTCTCTGGCCCCGCAGAACTTCACAAGATGGACATGGTTCTCACCGCTTTGGACGACGTCAACCGCTCGCGCGAGATCTGTGAGCTGTGCAGAAAGGCCAAGATACCTGTGAACGCTGCCGACATTCCTGATCTCTGTGATTTCTACTTCGGTGCTCAGGTTCGCGATGGGCCGCTACAGATTATGATCTCGACGAATGGAAATGGACCCAGAATGGCTGCGTTGGTGAAGAAAAAAATACAAGATGCGCTTTCTGGGAGGGAGGGCGAAGCGATAGAGAAAGTGGGAGAGTTGAGGACTCGATTGAAGGAACGCGCACCAGGAGTTGGCGGCCCGTTGGGACGAAGGCGGATGAAATGGATGTCGGAGGTTTGCAACACTTGGGACATCGATGAATTGACGCACTTGGACCACGATATCATAAACAAGCTGTTGGACGAGGGATGGGAGAATAATGTCGTCCCAACTTTCGATCAGTTACTCGGCGGTCGAAGCAGAAGACTTCTCCGCCTTACCTCTCTAGCCAGTGGTTGCTCATGGCCAGTTCTTTCGTCTTGGCGCTGCTTGCACGACGTTGTTT